>CAUYON010017151.1:0-93115 GCA_963573935.1 Arctocebus calabarensis
TTTATATAGTGATCAAGAAAATGCCATGAAGGCTATCTGTAACAGTACAATCAAAACATTTCTGAATGTATATGAATCGTGCCCTATGATTGCACCAATGTACAGAATTATGATTCAATAAAATTATAAAAAAAAAATAAACTAAAAAAAAAAAAAAAAAGAAATGGCTTTCGGGAGGCAGCACCTGTGGCTCAGTGAGTAGGGCACCAGCCCCAAATACCGAGGGTGGCAAGTTCAAACTTGGCCCCAGCCAAATTGCAACAACAACAAAAATAGCCGGGTGTTATGGCGGGCACTGTAGTCCCAGCTACACGGGAGGCTGAGGCCAGAGAATCGCCTAAGCCCAAGAGCTGGAGTTGCTGTGAGCTGTGACGTCACAGCATTCTACCGAGGATGACAGAATAAGACACTGTCTCTAAAAAAAAAAAAAAAGGCTTTCAGGGTTCCCAAACCTACAGCTTCTCAATCTACCAACTGCAGCGGGAATGAAGGGGGCTTCCTGCTCCCAGCGTCCTTACCAGCAAAGAACTCTGATTGCCCCTTAAGTGTGTGTGGAGGGAGTGGGGAGTGGTCCACATCCTTCCCCTGAGGCAGCTGCTGAGGCCAAAAGGCCATGGGGAGATTGGTCCAGCCTGGTTCAGCCATCTAGGCTCGGGGGTAGGATAGCTTGTTACCAGAAGAATAGGGGTGAGGAATAAATACATTTTGTGCCCAAAGGGGAGAATAAATTCTTTACAGTAGGAGAGGGTCAAGGATCATCCTTTGGGGGAACAGGGGCCATCACTGAGGATTCCCTCTGAGTTAGTACAGGAGGGTTCGGGCTCTGGGGCTGTCCAGGAGTTGGAAGAGGCCCGAGACGGAGTGCCGCCCACCTCTGCCTCTAAGGAGGAGCTGTGGCCCCGGTGCTGAGTACTCCCAGCTTCCCCAGCAGGGAGGCGTGGAGGACCAGAAACCAGAGGAGAAGATGGGCGAGAGGAATCCGAGGAATGTGTGCAGCGGCACCCCACTGCTCACCAGGCCAGTTCCGAATCTGCTCCCCACCTGCCCTCCCCCGAAGGAACACAGGGACCAGCTCTGGCTGCTCAGGTTAAGGGTGCCGTCTGCCTGCACCATCAGCTCACGGCATGACCCTGGGCCATCAGCAGCCTCAGTTTCCCTGCCAGTAAAATGATAAGGTTGGAACAGAAGCGGTCTCAGCTTTGCTTCTCTCCACGTGGTCAGCTCCCCAACTCTGTCGTGTCACCCCAGGAGTGAGGGTGCCGCAGAAGGCCCTCCAGACCCAGGAACATGCCCTTGGACCTCAGCCTCCCCACCAGCACCTCCTCAGGAAGCCGGAGAGCAGTTGGCAAGGGCTCAGGGTCCCCTCCCCTCCCCCGAGCTCCCTGCCCACTCCCGCATCCCTCGCCGTCCTCTCTGGCTGCAAAGCACATACAGATGTGGGGCTGTCGGCCGCAATCAGGGGGCTCAGGTAAGGAATGGGGCCTGGCAGCCCTTGGCTTGTACTCGTTTGCCTGAGCGCAATTTCCCCATAATTACACTTCCTAGCTTTTCAGCATCTGTGAAAGATCATCTTCTGACACAGCCGAGTCAGGCTCGCGCTGGCCAGGAGGCGCAGCCCTTCGCCCGGAATCATTCTCAACAGGAGGAGAAAACACATTCGTTCTTCTCGTTCTTTCGAATGGTGTCCCCAAGAGGCGAGCCCCGGGGTGTCTTGGCGCCTGCCACCTCTCACACAGGCTGGCTGGCTCCCCCCCACATCCTGCTGTCGCTGACACAGTCACCCACCCACCGTCCTGCCTGCCTACTGTCAGTCACTCTTGGTGACACCCACATCGTTATGTGTGACTCCCACACACAACCACTCCAGTTCCACCTCCTCATGCCATCACCTACCCAGTCCTTCTAGTCACCTCATGTCCAGAGTCACACCGTCATCACCCAGAGTAGCATGCCCTGGCTCCTCTCTGTCACCCCTCTGCTGTGTTGATGCCACTGTCCCACCCTTGCCCAGCAGCCGGCAGAATTCTCTTCCACTCCCAGGCCCTGGGGTCAGTGGAGATTTTGTTCAGTGCAGCAGCAATCAGAGCTCCCCTGCCACCTCCCCTAGGATCTCAGATGAGACTGGTATCAACAAGATGGGGGGCCCGGGGGCAGAGGGAACCAAGGGCCTCAGAAAGCCTAGGGAGATGGAGCCTGGGGACCCTGAAAACACATTAGAAAGGTGGCCAGTCCCTGGGCTAAAGCAATGGTTGAAGGGACAGTAGTGGACTCAGGGTACATGGGGACAGATGGGGAGGAGGCCCTACATATTCCAATCCTCTCCACCTGGAGCCTAATGACCCCAGGGCAGGGGACCCAGATCTGCCACCTTGAAGAAAACAGACTAGGAGCCAGGGAAGGCTCTCCCCACCTGAAAACTAAAACCCCAAGACCAGCCCCCAGACAGAGCCTTCCCGCTCTTGCAGTTCTGTAGGAAATATCATTGCTGCCAAGACCAGTAATTTGGAAGGAGCCTAGGTATGGTTTCAAGCAAGCTCTTCATTTTGTCCAGAGAGGAAGGTATGAGGCATATGTATCCTATCCTGAGCCCACAGCAGACATCACTAATCGATCATGGCACAGAGACGTTAAGTAATTTGGCAAATGTCACCCAGCTGATAAATGAGAGGAGGCAGTTTTTGAACTTGAGCAGTCTGTCTGGACTCAGAATCTTTGATCTTAACCACTATGCTACACTATCTCATTCAAGCTCTACCAGAGGTGCCCAACCTTTTTTCTTTTCTACCACACATTGGAAGAATAAGAGCTGTCTTGGGCCACACGTTAAATATGCAAATGCGAACAAAAGCTGAGGAGCAAAAGAAAAGGTCCATGCATCCTTTTCACAATATCCAGTACTACAGATAAGCCAAACAGTCCTCCAATAATCTGTACGCAGCCTGCAGGCCACAGGTTGGACACTCTTAGGTCCCTCGTCTCAGAGGTAGGGCACATGCAGCCATCCAGTTCCCCAGTAGGAAAAGAGATGAAAACCAATACACTCAGGGAAGGGGCAAGAAAGCAGGGGCTCAGTGTGGGGTTTGGTGTAGTTACGAATGCAAAGCCAGCTCTGCCACACAGTGGCTATGGGACTTGAGGTGGTGAGAGAATCTTTTGGAGCCTGTGTCTTATCTCCTCCATTGTAAAACGAGAACAATAATATTCCTTTAGAAAAGTGTGTAAAGCTCCTGGTTCTAAAGGGATACATAGCACAGTCTTGATTATCTATAGAACCAAGTTCTAGCAGTATAACTCATAATAGCCAAAGATGGGGGCAACCCAGGTCTGTGGACACATGAATAGATAAAAAAGGGGAGTCTGTACTGAGAAATACAAATCAAAACCACCCTGAGATATCACCTAACCCCAGTGACAATAGCCCACATCACAAAGTCCTAAAGCGGCAGATGCTGGCTCGAATGTGGAGAAAAGGGAACACTTTGTGGGATTGCAAAGTAATATGGCCTCTTTGGAAAGAAGTGTGGAGAATCCTCAAAGAACTCAAAATAGACCTCCCATTTGATCCTGCAATCCCATCCCTAGGTATCTAGCCAGGAGACAAAATATCATTTTATCGAAAGGATATTTGCATTAGATGTTTATCACAGCTAATTTATAATGGCCAAAGATGTGGCGTCAACTCAAGTGCTCATCAACCCATGATTGGACAAATAAACTGTGGTGTATGTGCACCGTGGAATACTATTCAGCTGTAAACACATGGAGACTTTACTTTTTGTATTAACCTGGATAGAGTTGGAGAACATTCTCTTTAGTAAAGTATCATAAGAATGGAAAAGCAAATATCCAATGTACTTAATACTAACATGAAGCCTGTAGATGAACAAATACACACCCACACAAGAGAAAAACTCAATTCCAGTTAGGAGGAAGGGGAGAGAGGAGGAGGGAGGGGATTTGTGTGCTCTCACCTAACAGACACAGTGTAAGGGGACATGGCATTCCTCCTAACAAATGCAAACAATATAACCTAATCATTGGTACCCACAATTTAATCTGAAATTTTAAATGCAATGGAGTATTACTCAGTCCTGAAAACGAAAGAAATTCTGACACTGCTAGAACATGACCCTTTGGAACGTCACACTAAATGAGATAAGCCAGTCAGAAAAAGACAAATACTGTATGATTCCACTTACGTGAGGTGCCTGGGGAGTCAAATTTAGATAGACAGAAAGTGGAGTGGGGCTGTGGGAGGCGTTGAGGAGTCCTTCAATGGGGTACACAGTTTCAGATTAGCAAAATGAAGAAGTTCTGGAAATCTGTTTCACAACAATGTAAATGCACTTGGTGCTACTGAACCGTACAGTTAAAATGGCATAAAAGGGTAAACTTTACATTCTATGCATATTTTATCACAATTAAAAAACAAAACAAGCAAAAAACACGTCCTGCAACAGCCACAAAACAACCACACGTCCTGCCACAAAAAAGTGAGGCGATGTGGGTGTTGAACAGGGGAGGTGAAGACATGTGCTGGGGAGGGCTGGGAAGTCATCGAAAGGAGGTGGCACCTAAGATAAGGTTTTGAGGAGGCCACCTGGGATGGGATGGAGAAGGGTCAGAGGCAGGAACGTGCCTGTCACCAACTGCCCAAGAAACACTTTCCAGGCTGGATTTTCATCCCCACCCCACTTACTCCTACCCCCAGTTGGCCCAAAAGAGAGAGGGTGCTGCTTGGACATCTGGGTGGACGGACGAGGGGCCATGCTGGGAGGAAGAGTGGGCAGCCAGAAGGCCAGCAGGAGGCCAGGGCATGGGCAAGAGGGGCAGGCTTCCAGACAGCTCTGAAGCTCAGTGGGTCCCTGCCCCAGCCCCACCCTGGAGGACCTGCCTCCTGGGCAGAAGCAAACCCACTACAGGTAGGGGTGCTCCCACCTCATCTGTCCTGCTCACAAATCCTGGTCTGCCCCCCACTAGTTCTGTGGCCTTTTGTGCCTCAGCTCCCTTAATCTGTAGAATGGGGATATTACTATTACTCGATTCACGGGAAGCAATTGTAACCATGCCTGGGATATAGTGAACACTCCATAAACACAAGCTCTTTTAGTTTTGCCATTATTCCATCCTCTTCTGTAGCTTTTCTCTCTTCCTATCCCTACTGTTCACCTGACTGAGTAAATATATATATATATATATTCTTTACTATTTTCATGCATGAATGATGCCCTTGAGAGCAAAGGGCTGATGTGATACTGTTCCTTCAGCGGGGTCACCACTCAGCTCAAGGAGGGCCCACTTCTCAGTTCTCAGGACGCCCTGGCATTCGTGATCACATTTATTGTTCATATCCTCCTCAGGTGCGAAGGTGCTGCCACCCCCAGCGTAACACTGCAGAAACTTTGTAAAGGTCACAGCAGCGCCAGGACAGGTCTGTTGGCCCCAAAGTCAACACACTTCCTGCCCATGCACGATGTCAGCTACAGCCTTTCAGCTGAGGAAGACATGTCCCTTCTCCCTCTTCCTTCTGCTCTGTGCCCCCCGGGCATGGAGCCACAGCTGGGGCAGAAACAAGCAGAGAGGTGGGAGCTTTACCAAGGGAATGGGGAGCAAGTGGCACAAGAAGGGGCTTACCATGTCCCTTCCCTGCCCTCCTGGGGGCTACAGGCCTGCTCCGACCTGGGTAGAGGCACCCCACTCACCCTGGGGATTTGAACACAGGCACCTTAGCTAAAGGCATCCTGTTGTCCCAACAAGACAGGGCCAGCGGAGCAAGAGACATTTGCACTGGGCTCTGGGAGCCCCGGCCCTAGCAGCTGTAACGCCAAGAGTCACCACGGCTTCCCCTCCCTCCTGACTGCTGAGCACCTCTCAGCCTCACTGTGGTGCCTGCCAGGGACGCAGACACGGTGGCGCCTCTGCAGACCTGGGCCTCTGTGTTTTTAACATGTTTTCCATGTGAGTCTGACAAGGAGCTCCATTGCAAGCTGCCTGCTCAGAGGACTTTCAGTCACTTGTTGAGGCTGAGGGACAAAACAGTCAAGTGGCAAAAAACATAATCATCGGTTTTAGGAGTCAGCATCCTGCCTCATTTGGGAGTCTGGGACAGGCCCCATTCTGTCACAGACCTCCTGAGTAACAGTGCTCAGATCCCTCCTCCTCTCTGGGCCTCAGCTTGCACATCTGTAAAATGGAACTAAGACTCTCCCAGACCCCTTTCTTCAGGACATTCTCACAGACACCAGCCTACCCCTTGCCAAGGGGACAGAGGGACTCCAATTCAGAAGCAGACATGCAACCCTGCTGAGTGTGTATTCCAGTGGAGTTGGGATGGAGGGCAGAAATAAAACAAGTGACAGATTTCAGAATGGAAAGCTCTAAGAAGAAATAAAACAGGGTGAAGTGATAGAAAGGCAGGAACACCCTCTTCTCTCCTGCCGGCTCCATCCTACATCCCGAGGGATGCACGTGCTCATGAACCTGTGTGGACACATCTGCCCGTCTCCCTCCTCCCCCACTACACGCGCCAAACAGCCACCCGTGGACCACCCTCGGGCCTAGGGGAGCTCACCCAGTTGTTCTGTTGTGGGCAGGCCAGGGAAGAGGTCCCCAGACCCAGAAGTAGACTCAGATGGGACAGGGAACTCCAGAGTCCTCAGCACGCTGAGTGTTGTCTGGACAGAGGATGGGTTCTGCAGGTGGGCACATCATTTTGGTCCATGGGTTCCTTACCCCAAGAGTTGGGTGCGTGGGGGACCCTGGGGGGACATAGGGGGTTCTAAGAGTGCCTGGTTAAGGGTAGTCCTTAGCCACAGGAGTGTGGGTGCTGATTTGATGCAGGTGAGGAGGGAAGGCCTCCAAGGGGGGCAACCCCAGGACTGAGGCCTGATGGGAAACAACACTCAAAAGACAGCTCTGGGGAGAGACCTTGGGGTGGGGGGCAGCTCACTCGGCTCTCCAGGCCCAGCGCCCAGCCGCCAGTCCCACCCTCTGCCCAGCCAGGCTGGGAGGGGCCCTGGGAGAGGCCACCTGGAAGCAATCTTCCCCAGCCAGCTCCCTGAAAGTGAAAGCCATTCATTTTGATAGTCTCCAAATTGCCTTTCTTTCTCCCTTCCTCCCAGGGAGGGAGGCTACAGGAGTCTGGAGGGCGAGTGTGGGAGGGAAATTAGCTGAAAGTTTTCAGTTCTCCAGAACTCACTGAGTGGCTCTGGAAGCTAATTTGTCGGTTCTGCCCGCCTCTATGCTGTCTTTTTTTTTTTTTTTTACTGCTGAGCACGGACTCTCTAAAGGCAGAGCTGTGGTCTTTTAGCCCAGCATATCCTGTGTGACCTTAGACTCATCATTTTCCCTCTCTGATCCTTGTCCTTCAGGTCCTGGAAAGGAGGCATTCAAAAGATCCAACCTCTTCCCAAGCACCTCCGCAGGCTTGTTTGACTAACACCCAAATAATGTTCAATTTTAATTCATCCTCAAATCTCTGACATTCCTCCCACTAAGAGATGGACTCTTTGGCCCCTCCTCTTAAATCTGGGCCAATCTTAGTGACTGGTTGACCATGAGACTATAGTAAAAGTGACACTGTGACTTCCAAGGGTAGGTCAGAAGGGGTGATACTGCTTCTGCAGGACTCATGGAACTTTCAGGATGAAGCCCTGAGTGCAACAGGTAAGGTACTCTACGACCATGAGGCCACCATGCTGGGAGGAAGCCCAGTGTAGCTCACTTGAAGTGACTACATAGAATGCCTGGCAATTTCTAGAAGAAACAGAGAAAGCTGGCTAGCTGTCAGCCAGCTTCCCAGCCCCTCACCACTCTAGCTCCAACCACAACTGTCTGGAATGTCCAGAGAGGCCCCAAACCAGAACCACCCAGCAAGACCCTTCCTGAATTCCTGACTCATAGAAATTAAAAAATGCTAAATTGACTACAGTTGTTTCTAGCTTAGAGAATTGTGTTTGCAATAACAAGCCACAGTGGAGCTGTGTGGCCCCTACCCTGGCTGTACTGTTTGTTCCTCTGAGCGCCCTCTCCATCCTTCTCTGTCCTGCTCCGGACCCCACAGGCTGACTCCCCCAGCCCCCACCTCCTGCATGAACTTCATCACCAGGGTGTCCCGCCCGCTGGCTTCCAGTTGGCCTCAGCCAATGAAGGGGGCACTGTGAGCAGAGAGGGAGGGAGGAGAAGGTGGGTGGGACATTTACTCCCCAGCACCCTCCCTGCCAGGCCACTGTGGCCCAGCTATGCCTGTCTTCCTCCTGCCTGCCGGGTAGCTTGCCTTCTAGGGCGAGGCAGCCTCTGGTTACTTCCAGTGACTGCCCCTTCAGGCCCTGGCAGCAACACCCTGCTCCCTCCTGCAGCCACGCTTCTTTGTCCCTTTTCCATTTCTCTGGACACTGACTATGCCTTTGTAAATAGCCCCTTGTTAAAACCTCCACAATTCACCTGTCCTGTTTCCCCCAGGGCCCTGACTTGGTGCCAGCCCCCAAATTGCTCTACTCCACCGCATTCCCCACCCCACTGTTCGACACTCTCCCAGTCGGAAGCGACATGTCTGTATCTGTACATTTAACCAGACATTTGTTCAGCACTTGTTGAGCATCTGGCCTTATTCTGGGGACAGGGACACAGCAGTCAACAGTGGAGACACAGTCCCTGCCCTTCATGGCGTGTCATACTAGTGAGTGTGGGGGGGGAGCAGGTAGGAAACAATTAAATAAATATAGTATGTGAAAGAACTGTGGATGATGATGAGTCTACTGAGAAGACAAAGCGGGGTGATGAGACAGAGGGAGACACAGCACCCACACACCGTTCCCTGCAGACTGGGACAAAGTCAGCATGGACTATTTGCTGGTGTTGAATGGCTGCTCTCTCACACCGTGTGCACAGTTTCTGGCCCACAACAGGCTTCCACAACCCCTTATTAGTCTGTTGAGCAAACAATGCAGCAAAGGAAGCTCACGGTTGTTTCTGCTGCTGAACTTCCTGAAAAGGTCCCACAGGTTGGCCCAGCCTGGGCTGACAAGAGCCATCATCCCATTCGGATGAAACCAAAATGGTGACAGCATGGTCAGCACTTCTCCAGAACCCACGGCTCACCTCATTCCCTGCACAGGCAGCTCTGCCTCGGGGTTCTGCCTTGGGAAAACGATGGGCAAGGACAGAGAGAAGTGTAGGGAAGTGGCCCAGAGCCTATTAGTGAAGAACAGTGGTGGCGCCAGGCAGGGCCCTGAGGCCAGTCGCCCTCCTCTCCTCAGAGGCTGAGGGGCAGTTCCCATGACACCCGCCCTGTCATGACACCACACACAATACAGCCACTGTGCAAGACCCCAGGAGGGCCATGCGCCTTTCTTGCCCCAGGATGGACTGGAATGAGCCAAATAGCCGGGTCACTTTCCCTGGCTTTGGGGAGCCGCTCCTGATGAGTCTGGCCAGGGCTCCTTCCCTGTCGTATGAGAAGTTCCCCAGCACTCTTCCCACCTGTTCCTCTGTCATGCTCCAAATCCTAGGCCATCATAGTCAGGAAAGATACCAACCCAGTCACCACCCCTGCCAGAGGTAGAAGATGAGGCCCAGGGAGTTGTCCAAGCTTCCCTGAGACGCCCTAGGGAAACAGGCCTCCTGGGTCATCAGCCTTGCTCTCTCCGAGATGTCCGCCCTGACACTCGGAGCGCCTTTGCTCTGCCCCTGTCCTCACCTCCCAGCTGAGTGTGTCCGTCTTCACTAGCCGTTCTTGCAATGGAGTGGGACTCTCCAATGACAGTGTGACCTCCTGGAGGGCTGGGGTCCTTTTATCTCCTCCCGTTTCTATGAAAATTCCAAGCAGAGGGCCAGATACACCTTGACACTTTGCTAAATAATCCTGGCTCAATTAACTCCATGACTGGCAGCATCTTCCCATGCCAAATGACCTCCTCCCACGCCAAATGTCCGCCCTTGACCTAAGAGGAAGTGGGGAATTTTAAACTGAAAAGCTAAAGCAAAACATAGAAAAACTTGAGGATTCTAGACCCTCTCCAGCTCACCTTTGAGTCTGCAGCATTTGGGTGAGTGAGTGGGCAGACGGGCCTCACAGGGGCTGCTGGAAGGATTTTAGCTCTTGAAGAAAAAGTGTCTTTCTGGGGATTCCTCGGAAGTTGGCTCCACGGATGGATTTGGGGAGAGCCCTAGGTGCCCATGGTTATGGGATAAGGGTCACCATATTGAATCCTCCTCTGTGTGCCTGGAGGAGTGACCATATCCCTGGCTTTTCTCTTTTAAGGATGCCACTGGCCGGAATGGGAAGAAAGGACAGCAGGCTGGGACTCTAGTCCGTGATTAGCTCCCTGAGCCACCCCGTCTTCCACAGGGTGTTTGTCCCAAGATTTTCAGGGTACGCTCATCCCTTTAGCCTTTTCCTCTGGCTTCTTTCTGGCCATGTTTGCAAATCAGCAGCTCAGTCATCTAAGTCCAGCTTGCCCGGGGGAGCCCTCTGCTCAATCTTGACTCCTCTGACCACTCCCCTGGGTGACATGTTGCCCAGCTGGCCACTGCCAGGGGGTGGGGAGACAATGGCCCCCTGTTTGGACAAGGCTGTGACCTGGGCTTGCTGGAGCTTTTACACATCTCTGCAATTCCTTTCTTTATCAGATTAGCTCTGATTAGAGAAATGAAGATCACATGGAGCAGAGGGGGAGGAAGCCCCCGGCTTTCAGGAGGGCCTTTCAACCAAAGGGTGGGGGCAGGGTGGCCAGTAGGAGAGGAGAGGGCAGATATTCACACATGTACGTGGGAGCACACAAGGGCCTTTAATGAATGTCCAGGTGTCTATCCAGAAAGGCCAAGATGCATCATTAACTTTGAAGGGACCTTAAGATCTTCTACCAGGGAAGACTCTAACCTACAGACCCCTTTGGAAATCTGCTGAAGGCTCTAGAGCAGTACTGTCCAACAGAAATACAAGATGACCCATGGACATAGTGTTTTCAAATTTTTAAGTAGCCATGTTAAAAAAGTTTTGAGAATTGAATTCATTTTTATAACATATTTTGCTTAATCCAGTATATATAAAATACTATAATGGCAACATATGATCAATGTACAAGTATTCGTGAGATAGCCTACATTCTTATTTTGATGCAAATTTTTCAACATCTGCTCTGTATTTTGTACTCACAGCTCACAGCTCATCTCTGTTTGGACTAGCCGTGTTTCAAGTGCCCCGTAGTCTCCTGTGGCCACTGGCTGCCATCTTCGGAATGAGCAGCTATCCTGGTTTCTTCAGGACTGTGTTTGTTTTCACAGCAACAGTCTCATGTCCCTCGAAAATAGTCCCAGAGAAGACAGTTTAGAGAGGCTTGTGTATGTACCCTTCATCCAGTTTCCCCCAATGGTTCTATTTTACCTAACTGTGGCATAATATCAAATACAGAAGACTGACATCCGTATAGTTATCAGGTGTAGATTCTTGTAAATATCACCACAATCAACCTCTGCCTAGGTGTTAATTATATTGCTTTGTTTTTCTGGTGTTAATTTTTGCTGCTACAGTCTCTTCATGCGGTCAAAACTATTTTTCCATTTACAGTAATGGTATAACATTTCCCTTTCAAATACATTTCCTGAAATAAAAAGGAAAAAAAAGAGAGAGAAACTTGAGGCACTTTATTAAGTACATAATGATACCACTAATATTCTGGTATGACAAAGCTTGGGAAAATAACAACACATTTTATGGAGTACCAATTATATGTATTATTTCACTTAACTCTTCCAACAAGTTTTTGAGGCAAGTCTTACTATTATCTCCACTTTGCATCAAGGAAAGCCAGACATAGTTTTAAAGTTTAGAGGCATTGACCTAGAGTTTATACTATATGTATTGTTTTACACGTTATGTCCAGAATAATCCACAGTTTGCAAACATGTAGACATACTGTACATATGATTTAGCAACTGGTTAAAATCCAGATTTAACTGAAATTTCAAACTAAAATCCGACAGGCAGTGTTGTCATTTAGGGGGCCACAAGGTTATGGTGAAGTCACGGTGTCCAGACCCCATTGCTTACCCTCCCAAGCTCTACTACAAGGGAGGTGCCGCCATTCTCTGAATGTCCTGCCAGGGATGGCACAGTCTGTGTCCTGCATCAGAGTGGGCAGGCTCAAGGCAGGCAGAGGCCCTTGGTCTGGAGCCCTGGGTCCAGGGTCTTCCCCAAATTGACTCTTTATCATTTAATGGCTCAGGATTCTATCTAATAACAAGGTCATCCTAGTTCATTATCTAAACCCTGATTGAATCATAAAGTGTTATAGCTGGAAAGGACCACAGACAACTCATTCGACAGAGACTAACACAGGGGCAGGAGGGGGGGAGAGGAGAATTGGGGAGAGCCAGGCAGGGGTTCAAGGTCACTTTACTGGTGAGGGTGGAGGAAGACCCCATCCACTTGGAGGCAAAGGGTGGCCCCACCTATCTAAGGTCAGGGTCAGATTTCTGCAAATGTTTGTTGAGTAAATGAATTATCTAAGTATCTGACCTACCTCTGACTTCCCTGCCATTATTCTCTGCTTCTTCTTGGAGGAGTGGATGTGAAATATTAGCCTCTATGAAGGGCACATTCCCCGAGCCACCTTCGGAGATTCTGAATCAGACCTGGGAATCTGAATGTGGACTGCTTCTCCTTTTTCTCCTTATCCCTGCCCTGCTGAGCTCTTGGGTGCACCCAGAGGTGAAGTCAGTGTGAAGGTGTCCAGGGAGTGTTGACCTCTGTAGGTTTCCTCCCCCTGGCTGCACAGCACCCCCTGCTGGCTGAGAGTTCTGGGACATGGGCCCTGCCTCCCCCTTGTGACAGTTTACCCAGAGGGAGTGGGATGGTGGGGGCCTTGCTCCCCTCAGAACTCACCTCCAGCACCCACCGGACTTAGCCTGGGAGAGCTGATGAGTGTCCATTACCATAGCAGGCCCCATAAAAAGGATTATGGGGTGTTGGGTGAGTTTACAAGCCTGTTCTTGTAAAGCTGCCAGCCTTGGGGTGGCCACAGCCCCTTTGGAAGGATGAAAAGGAATTTTCCCTCTGCCCAATGCCACACACCCATCGCTTTCATGGGAATCATCAAAGCCTGTGAATCAGAAGGCCTAGATCCATTGAGGACATCACAGCTCATAGCTGAGCCACTGGGCCTCCCTAGACCTCTACTTTCCTGCCTGTGAAGTGGGCCCTTCAGCTGTCTCCGTGTGGCTGACTTGAGCTAAACCTTCGACACTGCAAAACTGGTCCAGGCCCACATCAGAGGTTACAGCTGTGAGGGGGTCTCTCTGCTCACGGGGAGGCGAGACCACCTTTGGCAACACTGGGGACAGAGATGTGCTCATACCCTCTGTTCCCATCACTGGCATGGCTCCTGTGGCTGAAGGTAGGCTGCACGGGCAGAGGGCAGGGATCCTGAGCAGCCCCGAGAGGCCTCTTTGGCAAGTGGCCAGGCTAACTTCCTGGCCGGCCTGGTTTGTGTCTGGCAGGAAGCCCCGGGCGAGTGCAGGCTGTGCGCCCTGGTCCACGGGCTGGGCAGGGCCTGCTACTTGATCTTCAGGGCTCTTTCCCCTGTCAACCTCCAAATCCCGATTGTCTGTGTCAGGCCCTTCCGAAATGATCAAACCCAGAGCCTTGCTGCCCATGGAGAGTCTGGAAAATGTGAGGCGAGACTAGGCGTGTCTCGTGGGCGCTTACCCCATCAATAAACCAGGCAGTGCAGAGGGGGGAAGGCAGGACTATTGCTTCCTGCAGTTTCACGAACATTCCAGTGAATGTGCCCAGACAGGAGTCTGCATCTTATAGGCAAAAGACTAGAGAAGCAGCCTGCGAGGATGTAGCCACAGCGACCAGAGCCTTGGGACAGCGGGTGCAGCTGGGACCATGGTGACTGTGGACCTGGTCAGCTGGTCTCTAAAATTAGTAACAACAATAAATAACAGTGACCAGGTATTATGCCAACACTGTGCTGGGCACTTTGCTCTAATTCTCATCTGTACCTACTCTATCGGCTATTATCATTCTTCTCTCTTTACAGTGGAGGAAACTGAGGCTCAGGTAGGCTAATTGGCCCAAGGATAGATAGCTAGTAAACAGGGGAGCCAGCATGCAAACCTAGAACTGGAAACTCTTCGGAAAATTCTCCCACTTCCCCAGGGGGGAAGCATGTCCCGAGTGGGAGGCATTCCACTAGAAAGACAGAAACCACCTTCTTATTTCTTTGCCCACATACCAGCTTCTGTTCCTAGTAAGTATGAACCCTACCCAGGCACCCCAAAAGCTTCTCCCTGTCTCCCTATCCCACCCCCACTAAGGACTTCCCTGGCACACCCTCGGCAAGATCAATGATATGCAAACTTTTAAAAAAGGGACTAATCAGTTGTTTTTAGGAAATAGAAACTAAAATAATCGCTTTGAAGAACAAGCTTGGCTCAGAACATACTGCTTTGTGTGCCCGTAAGTTACGCCTCTGCAAAACAGTGATAATAGCGACTGTGACCTCATAGGGTCACATTGTGATAGACCAGTGCCTGACACTTAGTAAGTGCTCAATAAAAATAAGTTTTTATTGCTAGTAGTCATGATGCAGACAAGAGGGGTAGACTGAGGCACCATCTGGGCATATCAAGAGTCTCCCATGGCAGTAAAGCTATGGAATGTTGCTTGTGTGAGCGCTATCAGCAGCCAGACCACCAGATAATGAGGCTGAGGTTAAGCACCTTCTGTGGGAGGAGGATGCAGAGGAGGCCAGGCCCCTCAAAAGAGGTTGGGGTCAAACTATTTCTGAGGGAATCTGGGGGCAGTGCAGATTTTGGGACCAGAGTCCAGGTTATGGCAACTTTGGCTTCTTCCCCCTTTTTTGCAGCCCCCACCAAAGTCTAGACCTTCCCAGGGCAGCTCAGGGCCAGCCCTGCTTGTCTTCAGATGCCACCAGCTACTGGAGCTGGAGCTCCTGAAGGCTGTGTGCCACCCAGGGCTGGCCAGAGACTGTGACAGGCCAAGCCCAGATGCCCTGGGCTCATCGCAACTCTCAAGATCTGATGGTTGTATTTTCAGAAATTTCAAGAGCTGGTTGTTAAACGCAGCCATTGTTAAAAATTAAATTATCTAAACATACAACTAAATAAATTGAATTGACGACAAAGGTAACTGTCAACGCTCTTCACTTCCTAAGTACTTTAGTACATCTTTGCTGTTAGCTCCCCCAGGAAGTTATACTCAGGCACCTGCACTGTGGAAGTGCTGCCCCTCTTCCCAACCCCTTCACATCATCATATTTTGGGGTGTCATTAATATCATCATCTTGGTAGCTTGAAATTTGGCCACCAGGGTGTATTTACACCATGGAAATCAGCAAACCCTACAAACCAGGTCTGCCCCCTTCCAGAGCTGGCTGTTAAATTTTTCTATACATATCACTGCCCCACAGGACACAGGGGAGCTGTGATGGGGACTGGGGGCCACAGTCCACTCCCCACCTCCCCATCCCCGACAGGGGGCTTTCAAGTTTACACTTCCTTAGCAGGATTTACTTCAACCCCAGGCTGCCAGAATTTATTTTAGAACAACTGAGGAGTCTCCTGACACGATTGCCACTCATTGTTCCCCATCCAGCCGAGGAGCTCCACCCCCCATTGTCCACCACCCTTCCCTGGCTCCTCAGAGGCTCCTCCAAGGCGGGGCTGGGAGCTGAGTGTTGAAGAGACCTCAAGGTCAGAGCCTTGGAGAGACGGACAGACGGCTGTCCTGTGTGCTGGTGGCTTCTATTGTGAGCGCTCAGCACCATGAAGCTCCCTCTTGCCTGGGCCTCTGAACGCACTGGGGACCAGCCTGTTTATGGTAAATGATGCTTGTTCACTTTGATTCCTGTTTCAGACCCTGGGGCCACTAATGTGTCTCCATAAATTAAAGGCGGCTTGTGTTGGGGGATTAAGCAATACTTCGAAGTCCTGGGAACATTGGGGCCTTCCTTGAGAGGGGCCAAGTGGGCCTCCCAGATGCAGCCATGGGGTGTGGTGTCCATGTCCACACCAACACCGAACAGCCTGGCTGGCGTCACATGACTCTGGGACCAGGTGACACCACACTGACTCTAGAGCACACACTGTTTAGAAAAAATATACAAACGTCTACTGCTATCATCTTTCGCCTGTTCTGCTTCTAGGTCTTTGCTATGCTGTTCCCTGCCTGGGAGGTGCCCCCGCTTGCCCCTTCACCCATCACATATGTCCCAAACTGAGGGAGGGACCAGCTTTCTATTTCAAATTCCACTAGCCCAGGAGTGAGACTAAGTGTCCTCTGTGTGCCTCTTCTCAGAGTTTACAAAGCTCTGTCTCCTGCTTGATTTTTATTGCCTGTGTTGATTCAAGAAATTCGTATGAAGCCCCCACTCTGTGCTGTGTTCTAAGCCCTGGTGTGGCAGAGCTTGTCCTTGGAGGAGATATTCCGGACAGGCAGGGCCCAAAGCAGCAGCATCCCCATTTCACGGACTGGCAAACGGAGGCTCAGAGAAGTGAAGTGATCTGCTGCTAAGTCACTCAGCGGGGTGGGAGGAGGCAGTGAAATGTGCACCTTCCTGACCCCAACCAACTTTTCCATCCTGTGACACAGATGAGGGGAGAGAGAGAGAGAGCTGATATAGAAGGGCCAAGCTCCGTGGGGCGCTAAGGGAGCCACAAGCGTTTACATAGGCGCTTTGGGGGTGGGGGGGGTGCCTTGGGTGTGTGAGAGCTTTGGCAGAGACTACTATGGCGGCATGAGGTTTGTTGGCAACAGTTTCGTTGTCAGCACAGAGCCCTGCCGTAAAGAAAAGCTCCTGTCCCGGATGATCAGTCCACTCCCAGGAACTGCAGGGTGGAGTGGCTTCAGGTGTCTGCAACGTCCATCAGTGGGCACAGCCTATGAAAGAAGGAAAGACCCGGTGGCGCCCGTGGCTCAAAGGAGTAGGGCGCCGGCCCCATATTGCAGAGGTGGTGGGTTCAAACCCAGCCGGGGCCTTAAAAAAAAAAAAAAAGAAGAAGAAGAAGGAAAGACTCCCCTCCCCCACCAGAGGGGGGAAACTGAGGTCCAGGGAAGGAACCCTGCTTAACCCATGTTGCCTCTGTCTCTGAGCCAGCATTTCTTCATGATGTTTAATCTTCACAAAGCCCCTCTGAGGTGGGCTTTCCTATCACTCTGTCTCCCAGCTGTGCTGACTCACCCAAGGCCCCCAGGTAAGGGATGGCGGAGCCAGAGTGCAAATCTGACTTGGCCCTCCTAACCCACACCATGTCACCGCCCCTGAAATGGCAATGGTAACCCCTACTTCATCGGTTTTCTGAAGGCTAAACTAAGATGATATGTGAAGCTCTGTCACAGTGGGCCTGTCACAGAGAGATGCCCAGGAAGAGGCCCTTCCTTCAAAGGGACACAGCGTCACAGAGTGCATCTGAGTTTAAAATCAATACTCAGATCTTCAAGACAATTGAATCTTTTGTTTCTTAAAAGTTTTAATGAGAGGCCAGGCATGGTGGCTCATGCCTGTAATCCTAGCACTCTGGGAGGCTGAGGTGGGTGGATTGCCTGAACTCAGGGAGTTCGAGAACAGCGTAGGCAATCACAAGATCTTGTCTCTACTAAAAAGAATAAAATTCACCAAGCATCGTGGCACACACCTGCAGTCCCAGCTTCTCAGGAGGCTCGGGCAAGAGGATCGCTTGAGCACAAGAGTTTGAGGTTGCTGTGAGCTATGACGCCATGGCACTTTACTCAGGGCAACAGAGTGAGACTGTCTCAAAAAAAAAGTTTTAGTGAGATATAACATACATGAAGTAAAGTTGCAGCAAGTCCTAAGTGCGCAGCTTAGTAAACTTTTATGTCTGTATACATTGGTATATATACTCTTCAGGTTAAGAAATAGAATATGTCCTATACTCCAGAAGGTTTCCTTCTGCCTCCTTCCAGTCACTGCTCTCCCCAAGCAACCACCATATACAATTATGTATATATGATTATATATACTCATTCCCATTTTTCAGATTGAGAAACTGAGGCTCTCTGGAACTGAGGACTGTGAAGGTGATGGCCACTGTACCGATAGCTGTCTGGGACTTGCTGCTGGTAGGTGAGTGGGGCGCAGGGAAGCACCCTGACTCTTTCATCGAGGTGAAGACGCTACAGATGCCTCCTCTGGGTCAGGACCTGGGTGCACAGAACCCAAGCCCTGGCCCACAAAGGCAAATCCCTCCTGAGGCCATGGTCCCAGGCAGTGGTCCGAGGCAGGACCACTCTGTCCACGCAGCTCCCTTTCTCCGTGGCTCAGAAGGGCCTCACCTGCGCTGTTTCCCATCGGCCCGTCAGCATCCATGAAACATTAGGAAAATGGGCTGAGTATTAGGTAATGACTGTCCAATTTATTCTGACAGCAAGAACCAGAGGGAGGAAATTGACATTGGTGATTTTACTTAGGCCCTGACAACTTTAATTAATCTTCACCCCTTTCCCAGAAAGCTGGGAGGTGGAGGGGGCCTCTGACAGCTGTGCTGCACTCAGGCAGAGGCCTGGTGTGTGCTGACTGCTCCTCAGCTGTGTGGAGAAGGCAGGTGATGTAGCGAGCCCCCCAGCATGGCTTCCAGTCAAACCAGGAACTTGTCCTGAGTTCCTCCAGATGTCCCACTAAGGCCAGCCTCCAGGTCCTCCTTAGCTTCTCCAATGAAGGCAGAGGAAGTGGGAAAATCTCTACCCACTTCTCAGAGGGGAACACTGAGGCCAGAAGAGGTGCCTTCTGTCAGCCAAGTCCTACTATGAATCAGTTCTATAGTCCTCTAGCAACCTGAGGGGGCCACACCTGGGCAGCAAGGATGGCTGTGGCCTCCAAGGCTGCATAGTTTGGAAAATTTGAAACGCAATTCCCACAAAACCAGAGGGCCAAGGGGCTTTTACTTGATGGGCATTAAAGATTCTGCCAGGCTTTTGGAAGGGACCCAGACACAGAGGGAAGAGGAGTCTCACTAGCCAGCATCGGCACATCTGTCAGCCTCTGACAGAAGCCCCTTGCCCCATCCCTCGACCACTCTACAAAAGCTTCACTGGTAAAAGTGGTTGCTTAGCCCCTTCCCAGGCATAGGCATCTCCATAGGGGGTACACCAAAGGCCTCACGTCCTTCAACCCCCAGATAAGTACTGATGCCAGTGAATATAGACCATCAGGGACCCCCACATGGGCTCACATACCTCACAGACTATCAAACCAGCCCTTGTACTACCAAGGGCTTTGAGCTGGCAGAAGTTTCTGGAAATTGGGCCAGGAATGATAACAGCAGCATTGAAGTCTCCAGGAGAGCCAATATGTGTGGAGTGTTTACCCCCAGCTGGGCCCTGTGCCTGTCCCAGATGCATGAGCACAGCTGGGCTCCTCCAACAACTCCATGCAGGCTGTGTCATCTCTACCTGCTTCCTCAGAAGAAGCTGGTGAGGTTCAGTGTGAGCGAGTGAGATTGCCAAGGTCACTGGTAAGTGGCAGAACTGGAATTCAAGGCCAGTCCTGTCTCTAAAACTGACCATGCCACAACAAGGCCCCAGGGAAGTGTTCTGCCTGGCCTGACCAATAGCCCTGGGTCTGTGCTCTGGCAAACAGAGCCCTGGGAATGTCAGGGCAGGTGATACAAAGATGGCCACCCTCTCTGACCTTGTCTGAACTTCTTAGGTCCCTGCCCTTGGGCGGGCCTGGACTCTGTCAAGCACCCCACTGCCTGGAGAGGGCAGCTGGCCCCCTCTCTAACTCCAGGGCTGGCCAGGAAGGCCCTCGAGTACTTGTGGGCAATGAAGAAGGTCCTCCAAGGATGTATGCCTCATCCTCCCGTCATTCAGGGTGCCCGCAGGCAGGCTGAGGGGCTGAATCCCCCTACCATGCCCACCCTAATTTCAGATGGTATTCCCAAAAGTCTGTCACGATTCCCAGGCTTGGGACAGTTCCAGGGGAAGAAGAGAAAATTGGATATTGCACCTTCTACGGGAGGAGGGCAGCACATACTCTCTCCTGGTCCAGGCCTCCTCCATGGGTCTGCTGCGTGGGGATGTCCTTTGCCTCCAACGACCCATGACAATGTTTCGTACTGTGCACCCCAAGTATTCCTGATCAGCTCTACCAACAAAATATAACAAAATTCCCATTAATAATGTTGAGTAGAGAGGTTTCTCAATGGATGGAAAAGAACCCAAGATTTGGATGCCAAAAACCCTGATTTGTATCCAAGCATCCAGGATGCCAAAAACCCTGACTGTATCCAAGCTACGCCCCTTGTCTGGGTGCTCCATAGGCTCCAGACTCAGTTTCCTCAACTGTAAAATGGGCTAAATAACCAGTCTCTTGCAGGATTGTTCTGATTCAATGAAATAATAACATATGTGATCTTTTTAAATAAAACAACATATTGTAATGAAATAGTAGCAACTGTAATATGTCTGGAACATTACCTCAGTCAGCACCACCGATGTAACTGGCGCTACAATTTCCCACCTGTTCACTTACATTGATTCATACTTGTTTCATGGGTGAAGAAACAGAAGTTCAGCAGCTTGTCCCAGGACACACACTGGTGAATGGAAGAGCCAAGGTTCAAACCCAGGACCCAGGCCTCCCTGTCTTAGGTAAGGATGATTGCAGAGGGCTCGGGATACCTAGCTGGAGGCTTCCCTCCATGGAGGTAGAAGTCCTGCTTTTTCCTCATCTGGAGTCTGGAGCCTCCTGAAATGCCCCTCAGGCCTCTTCCTATCTCTGCCCTAACTGGGCAGGTCCCCAGCGTCCTGTCCAGGGGGCCAGCGTTGACCCTGGAGCCCCATGAAAGTTCCCACTCTGCTCTGCGGGGGCTTCACACTCAGGGCCACCCTTCCCACAGAAATGTGTCAGAAAGTCAGTTTAATTCTGTCAGCTCTGTGTGTTCCCACAGCCAGTTCCCGCCTCCTGCCTCAGGCCTCGTGGGCTGCAGTCTGCGGCCTCCCAGCGGCTCGGGAGGCGGAGTGCTATGCCAAGATTTTCCATAGATTCATTTCCAGCAAAGAGAGGCCTCGTCCGCCTCCTCACCTCCCAGGGCTGCCTCCAAGACATCCCCTGACCTGGAGTGGGCCAGTGACAGGGGCCGCCTTTCACCTGG
Organism: Arctocebus calabarensis; assembly: GCA_963573935.1. Taxonomy (NCBI): domain Eukaryota; kingdom Metazoa; phylum Chordata; class Mammalia; order Primates; family Lorisidae; genus Arctocebus; species Arctocebus calabarensis. The sequence goes on from CAUYON010017151.1 coordinate 21,139, forward strand.
CCTTCCCAAAGGGCCTGAGGGAACATCCTGGTAGAGACCAAGGACACCTGCCCCACACCCATCTCCTCTGCCCAATGTCCAGCACCTACCCCGGGTGTAAGGGCCGCCAGCACCCTACCGAGACTTCCTTCCCAATACATTTGGAAGAATTGAGAGAAGGAAGCTTTAGAGAAAACACTGACCACTGAGTATTTTCTATTGGGAAGATAATACCTAAAGATTTGTTTCATTCATGAAGATCTAAAAACTATTCTCCAAAGTTCAATTGCTCTGGGCAGACACAAATCAGATCTTAGAGCTTTTACATAAGCTCAATATCCCAGGAATACCCAGAGAGGAGAAAAAAAAACAAATAAGAACAATTTTCACTACGGAGAGCTCACTCTGTGCAGCTTTTCAGATTGATCAACTTCTTTAATCGCTGCACAATAATACAACAGATGAGGACCCTGGTTGCTCCAGCACAGGGGGTCTAACTCCCATAGCCTTCTCTGCATTTGGAGTTCCAGTTGCATGGAATTCATCACAACTGGTGCCCCCGGGAGTTGTATTACTAAATGGCGGTGTTAGCATTAACATTCCGATTCTTGGCTCAGACTCAGAAATTCTAACCACCATCCTCTACTGATACTGGCCATTGGGCCCACAGGGGGGCATAAACCAGTTCTTACTGTGGGCAAGTAGCTATTTTGGAGTCCTCACCAGGTGGTGGCCACCTCTCCCACCCACACCCCTTGCAGGGAGCATTTAGGTGGCCAGCTACCCTCAGGAGCTAAGGAGACTGTGCTGATGGCTGCTGGCCAGGGTCACTTCCCTGGAACTTTAGATTTTTTCAGAAATGGCAGGTTCCTGGCAGCCAAGTGCAGAAAGAGGAGGCAGGTTGAGGTGCCTTGTAATCCCAGGGAGGCAAAAGCCCCCCTCCTCACTGACTGCCTTCCCAGCTGGGGCAGAGCTACACTGTCCAGGGAGAACTTTAAGAGGAGCTGCTGTGTGGAATTATTCGTACCTCCATTTGGAATAGACTGGTGCTCGGAGAGGCCTTTGTTGCTTACATGGTAACTAAATGGCAGAGTTGGAACTTGTACTCAACTTCATTTGACTACAACTCAAGTTATATCCAAGTATACACAGGACCTCTCAAGGCACAGAGGATGAAACGGGGGCCCCTTAGCTCCATGGGGGTGCTCAAGGATATCCCTTGGACGGGAAAAGACCTCAGATAGTGTGGTTCTCTGTGAAACAGAAATCTTCAGAGAGAGAGAGAATTGGGAAGCCCATCTGCAACACTAATTACAATAATATTCAAATAGTAACCTTGGTAGCCATCTTTTATTTCCTGTCTGCTATGTGCTAGGTACCGTTCTCAGCACTTTATACTTACAATCTAATTTACCCCCCAAACAACCTTACATGCACGGTACTATTAGTATCCCCATGTTACATGGGATGTGGTTCAGAGAGTTCAAGCAACTTCAGTGTGTGAGGCCACACTACTGGGATTTGAGGAAGGATTAGGCGACCTGTGTGCTGTTTTATCAACCACATCCACCCTCTCATTCATTTATTTACTCATTCGTTCACTTCTCCAACATTCATGGGAGGCTACTTGGTGTCATGTACTTTGTGGGCGACACTGGGGTTCAACAGAGGAAGCAAGAGCTGCCACCGTCGTGGAGGGCAGCTCTGGGGGCAAGTGCTGGACCCAGAATCGCCATTCTTCCCTTTTTCTGTAGTGGTGTAGTGGCAGCTGGACACCAGGCTCCATTATTCCCAGCCTCTCTTGCAACTAAATCTGGCCATGTGACAATGTTTTGACCAACAGGATGCAAGTAACAGTGAAAAGGGCCCTCTGAATCTTTCCCTTCAAAGGGCTAGAACCATGGGCCCCTGCTCTCTGCCCCCACCCCTACCTCTTTGGCTGGTTTGTCATAACCAGAGCAGACACCATGGAGGAGGGAACTGTCCCAGCAGCCCCGCACTGTTGTTATGTCAGAGAAAAATGATTTTTTCAGACGGCTAAAGCCATTGTTAGTGCGGGGTCTCTTTGTTACAGTGGTTAGACTGTGTCCTCGGTACTCCATCCCTAACAGGGGCCAACAAGAGCTCCAGCTCAGAAAATCTGTAGGAAAGAGTGTACACACTCAGAACTACAGCCTTGGCCTCCCAGCTTCCCCGGCAGAGGTAGGGAGGGGAGTAACCTGGCATTCAACACAAGGACACGGATACTGTGGGGGACAAACACCCATGCACACTGAGCACTTGCTCTGGGCCAGGCATTGCACAAAGCGTGTTACCTCTTGCTTCCCACGTAATCTCTTCAGCAGCCCCAGGACTGGGCACCAGGAGCGCCGCCATCTGACAGATGAGCAGGATCTGGTCCTCATCTGGGCTTTGCATCCCACCCTCAGAAGATGTTGTTGACCTGGCTGCTGTCCAACACTGCAAATAGCCAGTTGCCTCTGGAACACCTGCTTGCTTGGGCAGCACTCATCTGGTCTTGCATAAAGAGCTATGTAGGGTCATTCACAACCAATGACTTAAATAAGGAAAACCAGTGTCTGTGTCTATTAACCCATTCATTCGTTCATTCACCAATTATTCCCACGAGCCTGCTTTGTTTCAGCTACTGTACTAGGCGTGAAAGAGTCAATGATGAAAGCAAACAGATGTGGTCCTTGTCTTCTGAAACTCATAGTCTGATGGGAGAGACAGAATGAAATAATCATACACACAAACGTAGAATGCCTCTTGTGATAAGTGCTTCAAAAGACAAAAACTTGGTGTCAGAAGAGACAGTTAAAAAAACAATTTAGTTTCGTCCCAGAGAGCTTTCTTGAGGTAGCAAAGACCTAATTGAGAATTAAAGGAAGAATAGGTGTCAACTAGGCCCCCCAGAGAAAGGACTGTCTAGGCCAACGCACAAACACAAAGGCAACGGGACTGGGTGGGTCGGGCGTGCAGTGGGCATGCAGGAACGGAGAGACCTAGGGAGGCGGAAGGAGGTGAGTTTTCCAGGAGCAGCTGGACAGGTGGCAAAGGCCAGGCCACAGCGATGATTGCAGGTTTTAGTCTCAGAGAAACAAGGAGTTATTGAAGGAATTAAGCACTGTAAGGCAGCATGATCCAATTTGGGTTTCCAGAAGAACATTCTGGCACACATGCAGTGAATGAGTCTTGGGTATACAACTGCATAGACGAAGGCCCTTGAAGAAAGGGGATTGGCAGGACCTGCTACCTTCCCGTGAGCAGACCCATGCAGAGGGCCTGGTACATCAAGCAGAGCTCAAGATCTGAGAAGTCCAGTTTGGGGGCAGGTTTCCTTTACCCAGTCTAGGGCTTTCTCCAGGTGAATGAAGACCCACACAAAGTAGCCCTCATGACAGAACAGAACTCTGTCACCATCTCCACTTCACCAGGGGCTGATCTGGAAGGAGGTACTCCCATAGATGTGAAGAAAATGCAAAAGGGTGACAGGACTTGGTAAAATGTCATGATCCCTCACTGGGCTGAAACCAAGTTGTTTTTTCCTCTTATTTTCCAAATTAATTCAGCATTCCAAATAAATCCAGAGAGACTTAATTGGGTCTACTTTCATGTGGATTGAAACTCATAAATTGCAATTTGCTGAGTTGCAGGAAAGCAGAGAATTGCACCTCGTCCCCTCCCACTTGGCACTGCCCTGGAGAGTCTGGAAGAGAGAGAAGCATCTAGGGGCTGCTTCCAGGTGAGTTTCGGGCTTCGTACGTTAGACTCAGTGAATATGCTGCAGAGAATGACAGCACTTGGAAGCTGGGAAAGTGGCTGGAGACAGTTGCAGCTGATGCCATGGGGGAGTAGGTAAAACCCCAAGACAGCAGGATTGAGGGGCTGAAAAGCCTAAACTCAGTGAGGAAAGACTATAGGGAGAACTCTCCCTGCCTCCATGCTTCATCAGTGAGTTTCATGAGAATAGAGCTTGAAGGGGGATCCAAGCAAACAAAGAAAAAAGGACTTTCTGTATGGTTATAAGGAGCTTTCTCTGGTAGATAAAGTATGCAGATAAGCGGCTGAAGGGATAGGTTCAGTATTGCTGTAGTTATAAGGTGTTTTTACTGGACGTGCCTATGCATGTTAGTGTGGGAGACAGTGTGGCAAAGAGCCTAGATTAATGCAGCACTTCTTCAGGACATACCTCAGGGTTACCTGAGGGTTTCATTTTTCATGTTTCAGAATCAGGAGTGATATGAAAAAACCTTCAGGAAAAGCAACATTAAGAGACGGGGTTTGTACAACCCTGGGGTTGCCGTGGGTTGGACATACCATCTAGAGCAGGGGTCCTCAAACTACGGGCCTCGTGCGTTGGTGTGAATTGTATTTGTTCTTGTTTTGTTTTTTACTTCAAAATAAGATATGTGCAGTGTGCATAGGAATTTGTTCATAGTTTTTTTTTTTTTTTTTAAACTATAGTCCGGCCCTGTTTAAAAAGGTCTGAGAATTGGCCCCTGTTTAAAAAGTTTGAGGATGCCTGATCTAGAGGATGAGATGTAAACATCAGGCCGAGTGCGGTGGATAAACAGCCCCTCTGCGTGCACGGGGCAGAGGGAGCTGGACAGAAACTTGTGCACCTCCAAGTTGCTTAGTTCTCCTGATCTCTTCCCCTACCCAGGTGTTATGAACCGAATCACGTTCCCCAAAATGTATATGCTGAAGCCCTAACCCTCAGTGTGACTGCATTTGGATATAGGGTCTTTAAAGAGGTAATCAAGGTTAAGGTTATAAGGGTAGATCCCTAACACAATAGGAAGATGCCTCAGGGATGCCTATGTGCAAAGAAAGGGCCACAGGGGGACACACAGAGAAGGCCGTCACCTGCAAGCCCAGGAGAGAGGTTTCGAAGGAAAACAACCTTGCTGACACCTTGATCTTGAACTTCCAGTTCACCAAAATGTTGAAAAACAAATGTCTATAGCTTAAGCCAGCAAGTCTAGGGAGTTCTGTTACAGCAATCCAGACTAATATGCCAAGTTTGGCTCTCCAGCTGTGACCATCTCCTTTCTTAAGTCAAACATGGCTACGAGGAGTAATAGCCTCGTTCGCTCCAAATATTGGAATGACCCCAGATACAGTGATGGGGTCTCCACTGTCAGAAAATGCCTGGGCAGTGGAAGGGGATGAGGTACTCACAGTTTGTTGACCAAAGTAGAACCTGTCCACAGATCATATCAAAGGAAGTACAATCATACCCGTGCTACAGAGTTAAACCAAAAGCATTCGGTGGACCACATTGAAGACTAACACGATCTCCTTCAAGGAGTCTTTATCCTCTTTTAGTTTCCTCCCTGTATTTACATCTCAACACAGATGTAATGATTTAATGAGATAAACTGAAAGAAGCGCCAAGTAATCTGGGCACATAATAGCTACTCATTACGGTAAATTATACTCTGCTCTCATTGTTGGGGTGTTCCAAAGGATCAACCCTGTCCTCCTTGTAAATCTAGGCAGGTAGGTAGATGAGAGATAGATAGATAGATAGATAGATAGATAGATAGATAACCAGTAATTACTTTTTCAGATAATTACTCTTTGAAGCAAGGAAGACCACAATAGGAAATACAGACAATTTGTCTCAGAGGTAGACCCAGCAATTTAGAGGAATTTCTCTAAATTCCACTGGGTTTCAGGATCTATCTGGCACACAGTGGTCTCCAAATAGAGTTGCAGGGATGCAATTTTTTAGTTTATTCAGCACCTATTGCGCGGCAGGCCCTATGCAAAGCATTGCAGGGACCCCACCAGAGCTGTGGGGCTTTTGGAGAGGAAGTTAGACATGTAAATCAATTCCAGCAAAACAGCTGACAAAGGCCGCAGCACTAAGTGGGAGCTGAAGTAGGAAGTTTGCATCAGCCTCGGGGTCGGCACTAAACACTGGGTCAGGGTGGGGGTAACAGGATGATGATCCCACGGCCTGCAGTGCTGGATCTGGCATCCCCTCGCCACTGGCCAGGTGTCATGGAGCCCGAGAGGTCAAAGATTGAAAATAAAAGATTATTCTGAAATGTAAACGAAAGGAACCGAAGTCCAGGCTCTGTGTGGGCCACAGTGGACTTTATTCCCACCCAGGTGTGGAGGAGCTGAGTTCCAGAAGAAAGTCAGCCCATGGGTTAAGGTGGATGGAGATTTAAAGGGTTGGAAGGGTAGGGAATGGCGCGTTCCCTCTTTTCTGGGTAGGACATTTGATGCATTCATTTCTTCCTGGGCAGGTTCGATTTGGGCGGGTCCCTCCACTTGACTCTATCAGAAACAAAGGCCTTGGTGTCACCTGCGATGGCTTTGACCCTCAGCTGCAGCCAACCAGAGGCCAGGTTCCAAGTGTGCTTGCATACCATCTGGGCGTCCGGATCTAGTTTGGGGTCTGGACCTCACCAGGCTAACATTGCCAGCAGGACACAGCACCCTCCCATAGGGTGGAGGACACGTTTAACTTTTCTTTCCTGACTTATCTCAATTATCTATTTCTCCTCCAATTAATATGTAATTACTATTCTTCATAATTTTTTTTGAGACAGAGTCTCACTTTGTTGCCTTTGGTAGAGTGCTATGGCATCATAGCTCATAGCAACCTCAAATTCTTGGACTCAAGTGATTCTCTTGCTTCACCCTCCCAAGTAACTGCAACTACAGGCGCCCACCACAATGTCCAGCTATTTTTTAGAGATAGGGTCTCACTCTTACTCAGTCTGGTCCTGGGCTCAGGCAATCCATTCACCTTGGCCTCCCAAAGTGCTAGAATTACAAGCGTAAGCCAACGTGCCTGGACTATTCGTCATAATTTTTTGAAGTTTCTTTTAAAAACATGCCTGTAGGCCACAGATTCTCTTTCAAGAGGTTTCAAAACTTCAGGCATCTCTAAACCACATTTGTGACTCTTACCCTGAGAATTATTATTTACTTGCTATTTGCTTCAATTTTATCCCCTACTAACTCCCTGATTTTGTGTGTGTTTTAGTCAAATACCTTTTTAGTCTTGTGTTACTGCAGTGACATCTATAAAATGACAAGTTCGCTGTGCTAATTTTTTTTCTACTATAGATTAATTAAATATTTAAGAATTAAAATTGTTTACATCATCCCCAATGGAATGAATGGGTACCTAGCATCTAGAAAGCATCACTTGGACACACATGAGAAACAGCCTTTTCTGGGAGAAAACAGCAGCTAGGGCTCTGTAACAGATAAAGCTTGCAACCTCAGAGAAATTGTAGAACTTCTCTGGGCTCCAGTTTCCTCTTCTGTAAAGTGATTCAACAGAGTCTCCACCTTTTACGGTCATGTGAGGATAAAAATGAGACGAGTTGCACAAAGCATCTATCATACAGCCTGTTTCATGTCTCCTGCTCATTCACTCCATAAACAGCAGTTGGGCCTTATGTTCAGTGCTTTGGAGGATTTACAAGTGAATAAGACACAATCCATACCATCCCAGTAGCTTGTAGCCTTGTGTTTCCAGACACACAACCTAGAACACAGAGCAGGAGAATCTTAAGCATCTTATGAGCAGTCCAGGCAAAATGCCATCAGAGTTTGAAGGAGGGAAAGATCCGGGGAGGCTTCCTGGAGGAGATCGGGGAGTGAAGGGTGGGCAATGTCTGAGTGTGCAGAGCTACAGGGAAGGCATCCCAGGAAGAAGGGGAGAGCTTGGGCAAAAAGCACACGCATGCTTATCCCCTGGACCTCCCTCCCATGCAGAAATGGAAGCCTTCTTCTCTGCCCACTGTCCCGCCAGTGAAGGGCTTCCATTCCCGTCTGTGCCACCAGTATTCTCGTGGACCTGTAGTTTACAATGGGTCCATCCCTGCTCCCCAAGGTCACTCTACCCTCTTTGGCCCATTATTTTCCTCTTTTCATCATTTGTGGCCCCCCTATGCGCCCTGAGTGCAGGAATCAGGACTCAGGAGGAGACAAGTAAATTTAGACCGGAGAAGAAGGGCTGAAGGAAACATGATGCCCAATTTCCCGTCTCCGTCTTGGGGAGCAGAGGTTAGACTGCAGTGTGAGGGCCTTGGGGGCAGCAGGAGTCTGAGGGGTGGGGGCTGATGGAGAGACAGAGCTCCCCACCTGGCTCTGTGCTGCCCCCTGGGGGCAGCTGTCTCTCAATGACAAGCATGTTTTCAAGGCGCTTTTCACCTTGGGTCAGCCAAATACTCAGAGCCTTTTTGCCTCAAAGATTCTATTGCTTATGAAAAAACAAAATCACTAAAAAAGCAAGATAATATCCATCCCTGCCACCTGGTTTCCTGTTAGCCCCTGGCTAAATCAGCTCGTGTGTCTTATTTTGAGCCTCCCTTGGCTGCTGTTAGCAAGTCAGAGCCAGAGATGCTTTCCAAGACCGTCTTCTTCAGACTCTTGCAGCTCAGGGTATGGATTTATTTGTTTCTGTCCCCCAGCCGTAACGTGGGGTCCGGCACCTGGGGACCCTAAGCCCACATCTGAAAACAGAACTATAATCGACAGGTCAGCGCAAGACCCAGCCAGGGCAATGACCTGCCACCATCTCACAGCACAGGAGAGCCAGCATGAGGGTGTAAACCCTGGCTCCTGCCCCCCCGACCACTGTCCTGTCCCCCAGGCTTTTGTTCTGCTCTCTCCCAGGCATCGACCTCATCCACAGATCTCACATGTGTGAACTCTGCAAAGAATAAACGTCCGGCTCAGAAATGGAGCAGGCCTTATTGGAGACAGATCCTCTTCCCGGGCTCTAGCAAAGGTTGCCCAAGGCTAGGCCGGACAGACAGAGGGGACAGCCATTGTGTCTCTGGTAAGAAACTTATATGGGTCCCCAGCATCAGATAGGAGGCACAAGAAAGATGATCCAAACAAAGAACACACATCAAATGCCCCCCACACACGTGTTCTGAGGGGAGAAAATTCTTGGTATTTCATTAGCCAGAGCTGGAGCTGAGAAGGGAATTCTCAGTCACAGCATCTTCTGAGGGTCACAATGTCTTTCTTTTCTTTTTTGATCTAAAAAGGAAAAAAAAAAAAAAGGAAAAAAGGAAGAAAGAGGAAGGGGGGAGGCAAAAAGGAGCGATCTCCCTCACCATAATTGAATTACTGAGCTGGCCTCTGGGGCTGAGTCTGGAATCCAAGAGGCCTTTGTGTAATAACTGGAGGAACCAGGGACAGTGGCAGGGATTTCAAAAGGGAAGAGGAAGCGCTGGGCAGCCAGGAAGCTAATGGGGATGGGAAGGGGTGAGGGATGAGGGGGAACTACAGAAATTGAAAGCTGAAGACCCATCTTGCTCCAGGCCCTGCCCTGACCTAGGGTGGCTGCCCTCTCCCCAGAATCCGGGGTAAAGGGGGGTGAGCCAGGCTGCACAAACAGAAAGGTCCCAGCAGGGGCCAAGCTCCCCCCCACCCCAGAGGTCATGCCTGGCCAGGGCCAGAGTGGAAGGAATTCACACCCCCTCTCCAGCATCTACTATGTTCGGGGCTCTGAACCTCAAGGTGGGGGGGTCATAATAAAGCTCCTGTTGACTATTAGCATGGGTGGGCAATGTCTGAGTGTGCAGAGCTACAGCACACTAATAGCATGTGCCAGGCACTGGGCTAGACTCTTTGAGGTGCATGGTCGCCGTGATGCTCAGAACAGCGCATCGAGGCAGGGACTGTGATCTCCCAAGTTCACAAATGAAGAACTCCAGAGAGCTAAGTGATTTGTCACAGTTGACTACTGGCCTCAGATCAGTTTGACACCATGGTCAGGAACTCAACCACCACTCTCTTCATCATCTCATTCCATTTTTATAATAGTCCAGCCCAGTAGGCACGGTCGCCTGGGAGGTTTCTGAAGCATGGAGGGGTTAATTAACTTACCAAAGTTCTCACAGAGCGTAAGAGGCTGAGCTGGGATTTGAACCTGTGTAGTCTGGTTCCAGAGCCCAAGAGCCCTCCATCTCTCCTGCTGGGGTGGGATGCAGTGTCCCCCCCCCCACACACACACCTACGTCCTGACCACATGAGTGTCCTCTCTGAGTACCTGCCCAGAGAGCAAACAGTAAAAAGCAGGCAGGAGAAGTAGGGGTTAAATGGGTCCTGGGGTGTATCCTGAGGTGTCATCGATGCCTTAAATGACCCTTGAATTCTCACAGGTAGAGTCCTCCCCCCACCTCATCCCACAAAGCCGACAGCTATGTCCTTGATGCTCAGGTGGGGGTGGGGTTTGTATTGTTGGAACAAAAAGGTTGTAACGTGTCTGGTAAAGGAGGACCCTAATCACTATTATGTTCTTTTCAAATAACAGTTTCCCAGGTTCTTTAACATCACACCAATAGAATCGCATGGCCCTGCTGACCTTGGGACTGGGGATTGCTGCGCTGTGGGGCTGTTCTGAGTGTGACAGGCTCGTTAGTAGCCTCTCTTCTTCTACCTATGAGATGCTTGTAGAACCATTTCCCTCACCCCGATCTCCGCCCCAGTTATGAAGATCAAAATGTCTCCTGATACTGCCACGTGTCCCCAGGCCAGCTAAGGAAAGGACACAATTGCCCCTCTGGTCTGCAAGATAAAGCCCAAACTCTGCCTGCTGCTCACTCTCCTGGCCCGCTCCCACCAACCCGTTCAACATATCCCAAGCTCCAACCATATCGAATATTCACCTTGACCAAACACACCTCACTCTGGGGTGCCTCAGGGCTTTGCACATGCTGTACACATGCCTGGAATGCCCTTTAACCTCCTGGGCAATCCTCCTCTGATTTTCCTGCCCCCGTGAAACCTTCCTAGTCTTCACTTCATCCGCACCCCAACCCCTTCCCCATGCTGTGTGGTCACCCCTTCCACTATCATTCCTAGCACCTCGAACATTTTTCTACCACAGTGCTTTTCCAACTTTCTATCTTTATGCCCATCTTGATCCCTAGCCTTTGAGGGCTGGGATTAAGAATTCCACATGCCAGGCGGCACCTGTGGCTCAGTGGGTAGGGCACTGGCCCCATATAACAAGGGTGGTGGGTTCAAACCCGGCCCCAGCCAATCTGCAACAAAAAAATGGCCGGGCGTTGTGGTGGGTGCTGAGTAGCCCAGCTACTCAGGAGGCTGAGGCAAAAGAATCGCCTACGCCCAGGAGTTGGAGGTTGCTGTGAGCTGCAATGCCACAGCACTCTACCGAGGGCGATAAAGTGAGAGAGATTATGTCTCTAAAAAAAAAAAAAAAAAAATTCCACATGCCTGATATATAGTTGGTAGTCAAGAAATGTTTGGTGGAGGCGTGGGAGGAGGATGGGTGGAGGGAGGGTAATTGGTGGGACCACACCTACGGTGCATCTTACAAGGGTACATGTGAAATTTACTAGGTGTAGAATATAAGTATCTTAACACCATAACTAAGAAAATGCCATGCTCGGGAGGCTGAGGCAAGAGAATCGCCTAAGCCCAGGAGTTGGAGGTTGCTGTGAGCTGTGTGACGCCACGGCACTCTACAGAGAGTGATAAAGTGAAACTCTGTCTCTACAAAAAAAAAAAAAAGAAAGAAAGAAAGAAAGAAAGAAAATGCCATGAAGGCTATGTTAACCAGTTTGATGAAAACATTTCAAATTGTATATAAAACCAGCACATTGTACCCCATGATTGCATTAATGTACACAGCTATGATTTAATACAAAAAAAAAAAACCATAAAATAAATGTTTGTTGAATGACTACATGTAAGATGTTCTTTTCAAACAGCCTTACCTAATAACAAAAGCAGATCTAGCAGACCACAACTAGGGCAACCCTTGTTATTTATTCAATGAACACATCTCAGATACCTACTAGGTGAACAAGAAAGGCCAGTCCCTGCTCTTGCAGAGTTCAGAGTCCAGTGCAGATTGATATGAGGGCACAAATATTTAGGTTACACTGTTTTCATTTCTAAGGTAAAGTTCAAGTTGTAGTTAAGCCCTTCACCCAGGGGGGTGCTGAACATCATCACAATGGGCACATTAGGTGAGATCCCACCAATCACTCTCCCTCCTCCCCCCTCCTCTCGGTGGCCTCTCCTTTCCCCTCCCCCCACTAAACTATACCTATGTTTTTCTTTTGTGTGTGCCTATAGTTGTTTATATATTGTTTCATATTGAGGATATTGGATACCCCCTCATTCTTATGAACACAAAAGAGGTAAAGTCTCCTTTTGAGACTTTACATTTTATCCATTGAGGATGTTGGATACTTCCCTGCCCCCATTCTTGTAAACACAAAAGATGTAAAGTCTCCATCCTTTTCATGGCTGAATAGTACTCCATGGTGTATATACCACAGTTTGTTGATCCATTCAAGGGTTGATGGGCACTTGGGTTGCTTCCATGTGTGGCAATTGTGAATTGAGTTGCAACAAACATTCCAGTGCAAATGTCCTTGTGATAATTTTTTTTTTCTTCTGGGTAGATTCCTAGTAATGGGATTGTGGGATCAAATGGAAGGTCAACTTTTAGTTCTTTGAGGATTCTCCATACTTCTTTCCATAGAGGTTGCATTAGTTTGCAGTCCCGCCAGCCATGCAAAAATGTTCCCTTGTCTCCACATCCACACCAGCATCTGCAGATTCAGGATTTTGTGATGTGGGCTATTCTCGCTGGAGTTAGGTGATATCTCAAACTGATTGATCAATGCACACAATTTGCCGACTGATTGTTTCTGATGAAGGCTGTGACAAAGCCTAAAGAGCATGGTGACTCTGTCTAATAGAGATGCTCTCCCTGAGGAAGTGGCAATTAAGAGGAGACCTGAAAGGTGAGTGGACCTTGAGCAAATGGAGAGAGGGAAGGGTGTTCTAGGCAGAGGGAACTGCATGGGCGAAGGCCATGAGTAGGACCGAGAGATGAACTTGAAAGGACAGCTCGGCAGAAGCATGGTGGAATGTGGGGTCACTTTGCTCATAGAGACATGATTCTGGGTGCAAATGGGGACCCATGGAAAGTGTCTACACATCCCCGGTGTCTGTGTCTGCAGCTGCCGGCTGTGCTGGTGACTTCTCCCAGTAGCCTCTCCCCCGTTTCCCCAGGATGGGACTACCCTGAACTTCTCCGGTACTATTCCCCTCCCCCCACCCCAGGGTCTGATCCACTAAGATCTGGTCATTCCTGGGGAGATGGTGCATTAGTAAAGTTCTGGGACACCAGGCAGGGGAGGAAGCCTGATGGCAGGGGTTCAGGTGGTAAAGGGTTTGCTTCTTACTGAGACTTGACCTGAGGGATCATGATGGTAAACACAAAAGATGTGAAGTCTCCATCTTTTTATGGCTGAATAGCATTTTGTTCATGGGCTGGAGGATGGGCAGAAGATTCAGGGGACATCAGCCCAATGGCCTGAGCAAAATAGGTGGGGGGCAGGATGAGAGCCAGGCTGCACCGCTGTCTTCATCCCAGGTGGGGAAACAGTCGACGTGCCCAGCACGGACTGGGCATTGGCTGCTGAGGATTCCTGCCTGTGGTCATTAATGACGTGGATCTGCTGTCCCCATCGTGTGGGTGAGGAAACAGGAATCAGAGAAGGTAAGTCTTTTGCCCAAGGTCACGTAGTTGACAGTGGCTGGGATGGGTGAGAGTTCACAGCCTGTGCCTCCTGGGGTAAAAGCAAGACACAGAGAGAAAAGGGTCACACCCAAAGTCCCACAGCCGGAAACTGCAATTGCAGACACTCACTGGGTATCCACTACCTAGCTCTGTGTCCTGTCCTCTGCTCTTGAAACCTCAGTGAAATAAATCCTACAGAAATACCCTCTTTTTTTAGGTGAAAAAACTGAGGTAGGAAATCTAGGAAGGAGCGGAGTTAGGATGGTGACCTCTCCAAACCTGTGCTTTTTATCATGACATACTGAGCTTCCCTCGGGGAGAGCTGGGACCAAGTCCTCTCCCGCCCTTTTTCACACTCAAGATGAATTCACCAAGGCAGCGAAGTCTGTCCTCCCACGGGGAGCCTGGAGCCTTGCAGAGTCGACCTGGAGAGGGGACACTCTTCCTGAAATTCATACTAGACAGATCTTTTCCCCAGGATGCTTTATCAGGGGGTTCTGGGAGGTGGGGAGGGGAAGCATGGCTGTAACCACAGAGGAATTTGGGGAACAAAATGAAACCAAATTGGTTGGGAACAGGTCCCAGCCCTCTGTTGGGAGCTGGGTCTGGAAGCGAGGCCCACGGGTAGCGATACAGGTACCCTAGAATCCCAGCGGCACTTTGGAAGATGCCTCCCATCCCATCCACCCTTCCTTTCAGCTCCTACCACGTGCCAAGCACTGTTCTTGGCCCTGGAAATGCGGCAGCGAGCAGATCACTGGTATTTTAGTGGGAAAAACAGATGGAAAGCAAAGAAGTGGCAAAGCAGTGTCAGACAGTGAAGCAAACCAGGGTAAGGTCGGAGCTGACCGGCGTGAGATGCCTCTGTGATGTCGCAGGCACTGTGGGGCCTGCAACAAGCCTTACTGTTCCTGCCCTCATGGGGCTCCCAGACACTCACGGCCCAGTGAGAGGACAGACGTGTGTCCCTTACAAGCTCAGCTCAGGGCCCTCCAGAAACAGGCTCAGATGGGTCATTGAAGTTCACTGCCAGTGGCTATTTTAAGCCTCCAGAAGTGACTAACGCTAATTAAGTTTTATAAGTTTGGAGCCTCCATGGTGGCTCCAAACCACCTCAGAGCTACTTTATTAACTCACCCCACCTGGAACCAAGCCTGCCTCACACGGTAGGGATTCCTTTTTCCGTTGGGTCCTGGCCCTCAGCTGATTTCTCTCTAAGAGTCAGGCCACTGCCATCTTTGCTGCCGTAGACGAGCTCATCCTTGGCAGCCTGGGCCGGGACCGTGCCCTGAGCCGGAAGGGCTGTGCTCTGCTCAGCTGTGAGGAAGGAGGGCCACCTGGCCGGATGTCATTGCGTAGCAGCTACGCCGGTGAGGCCTCCCGACCCTCTCCCCTACACCCCGTGTGTGCATCCATCTCTCTGCCTCCCCTCCTTTCTGAAACCCTCGCACACACCCCTGCCTCTGCCCCAGCTCACCCATCCCCCTAAACACAGCCCTGAGAAACCCCTGTGTGCTCGGCTCTTTGCAAAACACTGAGGGGACAGCAAGGAATCGGGTGCAGGCCATCCAGGGGACTCTAGTGTCCTTTTATTAGGTCACACAACAGCAGTAAAGAAAAGCGTGAGCGATGCACGCTGGAGTGGAAAATGAGGGGTTTAGCTCCGTGAAGAAACCCCGGAAGGCTCTGGGTGGAGGTGACTGTGAGCGGAGGATGAATGATGGGGAAGCATTTCACAGGTGAGGTTGACAGGGGTGCTAAGCACTGCAATGCGGCCTCCCACTTCTTTCCTCTAAGGGTCCTGATGGAGCAGACGGTATCCCTGCCCCCATTTTATAGGAGAAAACTGAGGCTGGGAGCGTTTAAGGAGCTTGACCAAAATCACACAACCAGGGGACACCAGAAGTGCAGCACTCCTAACGTGGACACTGGACTGCCCCACGGGGACAGAGCGGGGAGGGCTCTCAAGGACCCTTCCTCTGTTCTCTTCAATGCTATCAAGATGGTACCTTGAAATCGGCCATGGGGGAAGTATTTTCACCACCGTAACTAGAAAATGCTGCAACTCAGGGCTTTTTTAGTTTTGTTTTTGTTTTTGTTTTCAGAGTACTGGGCTTACCAGCACACTATTCTCATAGGAAATGGAGCAAGAGGAAGCATGGGAGGCCTGGAAGTGACTGTGGTAATAACTGGAACATTGGATTCTGCAAAGAATGCGGTGGACAACGAGACTGAAAAGGCACCATGGGCAAAGCGAAGAAGTTTGGACTCTTTCTTAAAGGTACTAGGGAGCCATAGACAGTTGTTGAGCAAGGGGAGGGACATGATCATATTTGTGCTTCGGAAGGACCACTCTGAGGAGGATGGAGGGAGAGAAACTTAGAGAGAAAAGGCAGGTTAGGAGGCGTAGCCAAAGACAAGCCTCCACCTTTTCTAAAGCATCGGGACTCATAAGTCCAACTCCTTGAGAGGAAAGGTTGTCAGCTAAGGGGAGAAGCCCACGGTATCCATCAAATCCTGAAGGTCCCTAGCACCTGTCTGCCCTTGGTCATCAAAGCAAGTTCCTGCCTGTCCAATTGCAGGACCTGCTGAGACAGAGCCTCAGGGAGAGCATCCCAAGTCTCTCCTCTCATCACCACCACCACTGCCAGCCCTTCCTTGGTGCTATCTCTCCTCTTCCTGCCGCTGACACACCTCAGTGACCAGGGCCTGTCCATCCTTATAACCGCCAGTGAGCAGTGATGACTCCAAGGACGGCTGGGTGGACGGGCAAGGGGGAGGGAAGGAAGAAACCAGCAAGTGAATGAATTTCCTGTCCCAGGGAGCCCCTGGGAAGGACGGCAGGCACGTGGTCATGAAGGAGCCTGAGAAGCCTGGCAAAGCCAGCAGGTTAACGTCTAGGGGCTGAGTGGAGACAAAATAATGAACGAAGAGAGCCTGACGGATGCGGCCTTCCCGGGGACCGAGAGGAGTGGGTTTATGAGTCTGTGTCTCTTGTTGCGTCAGCTCATAATCCTGCTTGGTTTCCTCTCTGTCTTCAGGCTGGTGTAACCCTGAAGAGGAATGTCCTTGTCATACTGTGGGCGTGTGGCTGCCTCCTCGGGTGGGCAAGTGGGTGGGCACCAGGAAGTGCTTGGCACCACTTGGTTAACCACGAGATTGACCTTCCCATCATCCCCCCTTCAGAGCTACCCCTCCCTCAATGAAAATGATGAGGCGTTCCTGGGCTGTTCGGCTGGGAGGACAAACTCCCCTGATGTCTGTGTACTTAGCAAAATCTTCAGCTTCTTTGGGACCCAGCGTCTCATCCGTGAGATGGAAAGAGTGATAGAGAACCCTTCCCTCCCTTAGAGAGCTGTTCTGACAACCAAGTGAGAGAAGAATTGTGAAAACACTCTACACACTGTCAAGTGCTGCTCCCATGTGGGGTGTCGACACAGTCACTGTGAGTCCATCTCCTCCTGGACTCTGAGGGCTTTGGGGTTGAAGGAGAGGACGGAGAGGGAATGAGAGGGACCGAAAGGCGATCAGGGAACATCGAACCACCAGCCACAAAAATCACCACCTCTTCCCAGTGGCGCCCAGCAAATAAACATTCTAGCTCTCTCCCCATAGCAACCAGGATGATTCAATAACAGAAATCATTGCAGGCTTGCCCTGCTCTCAGTTTCAAGCCCAGTTCCCTTAACCCAGTCGGTACGATCTGTGATGATCAGCAGTCATTGACCTTGAAGCTTTCTTGTCCCCCATGGCCCTGACCTGGAATCTAATAAAAATGCAGCCCCCACTGACAGAGCCCTTTCCACGTGCCAGCACCGTAGCTTATCAACTATGGTGTAAACTCTCCTCGTTTCCACTTGACCGGGCGTCTCTCTCCAGCTCTTCTCAGAGTTGCCCTGGCCACTCTGCCTCTCACTCTTCCTCTCAGGCACCCAGCACGCACTGCCTGCTCTGGAATGCTCTCCCCGGGTACCTGCAGGCCTAATGTCAGGGCTGTTTCATCAGAGGCCTCCCCTGTATGATGCAGCAGCCTTGTTCCTGAAATGCCTGTTCTGCTCTGCTTTCCTCACTGCACTTCTCACCACCGGACATTATATTACACACTTATTTGTTCATATTAGTTCCTGTGTCTACAGCTCTAAGCTCCATTAAGGCAAGAACTTAGTCCATTTTTCTATTTTGTTCCCCTATTTTGTTTGCTAAGTACTCCCCATCCTTGGCCTATGCATGGCTCATGCTAAATGCTTAGTAAATATATAGTGAAGGAATGAATGAATGAGCAGACTCAGGAACAAGTAACAAGACAAGGTCAGGCTGCTGGGGGATACCGGGAAGTGCCAAGGGGAGGGGTTGGGGCAGAAGGTGGAGCTGCAGAGCAGGTGGGACCCAGAGAAAAACAACCAGCACAGTGACAGCCAATAGATGCTGGAGTCAGCACCTACCCAGTTCTAGGCCTGTCCCCACCGCATGTTTGGCCCTTGTCCAGTGAGCAGTTGGGTGGGTTACGGGGATGGAAAAGCCCAGAGATGCAAGGAACCACCTGGGTGCCCACATCCAGACTTCTGGCTTCTAGACCAGGCACAAACACTGTGGTCATCGTTTTAGTCCCAGCCAATCTCCAGGACTGCAGAGAAGGTCTCCCAGCAGGAGCAGGGCAAGCCAGCCAATCAGGGGGTTGCAAACCTGGCTGAGTATCAAAGATTCAATCTTGGAGCTATAGTCCTTCATTTACATAGTTATTATCAGAGCCCAGCCCCATGCAACCCTGAATGGCATGCTAGCTGGACTTCTGACACACATGGGTGCCTCGAAGTTCACCAAAGTTACATTTGCCCCTAGGCAAAAGTCCACCAAGGAGCACTTGAAAATGATCCCCATGGCAGACATACCCAAAGTGACAACCCCCCCAAGAGCCCATGCCCTTTTAGAATCCTCTCCCCTTGAGCATGAGATGAACTTGCTTCTAAACAACAGAATGTGGCAATGGGCTGTCATGTTCATGGTTCCATTTCATTATAAAAGACTCCATGTTAGCAGACTAGAAAAAGAGTCTCCCTTGCAGGCTCTCAAGACATAAACTATGCTGTTGTAAGACAGGAGCAAGGGAGGGGGGTGTGGCAAGAAACTGACAGCTAGCAGGAAGATGGTGACTTCAGCCCTCTAGCCACAGAAGATGAATTCTGCCACTGACCTGAGTAAGTTTGGAGTGGACCTTCTCCCAGTACAGCTTCTGATGAGATCACAGCCCCAGTTAACTCCTGGACTGAGCAGAGAATTTAGCTAAGCTGTACCCAGACTACTGGGCCACAGAACTTGTGAGATAAACCGTGTGTGCTGTTTTAAGCCACATAGTTTTTGGTGTGTTATGCAGCAATAGAAAACCAATGCGACCTTATCTTAAAAGATCTCTAAGAAAAGCAACCTCACGCCCGCTTATCCTCATACCTTCAGACATTCCACTTCATCCTTAACTCCGTGAGTGTGCATTTCCATCGTGAGGCAAGATCCCACTGGAGTTGCACCTATAACTATCCATGTCAAAAATTAAGAATTCAGGTTTTATATCTGGGCTTTAGTTTAAGATAAATATTGATCAACATTACCCAGGCATAAAACCTGGAAAATCGTTGTCAATCATCCCTCAGAATCCACAAGGGATTTGTTCCAGGATGACTGGGGGTATCAAAGTTCAGGTAGGGATGCTCAAGTCTCTTACACAAAATGATATAGTGTTTGCATGTAGCTTATATATATCCTCCTATATATTTTAAATCATCTCCAGATTACTTATAATACCTAATACAAACTAAATAGTTGTTACACTGTATTGCATTTTTATTTGGATTTTTTTTATTGTTGCATTTCTTTTATTTAATATTCTTTTATCTGGATATTATTAATGCATGGTTGGTTGAATATGCAGATGTAGAACACTCAGATACAGAAGGCTGACTGAGTGTGTGTGTGTTTATACACACATACATTTCCCCGTGTCTGGCATAATTATGTACACGCACACAATTCACATATACATTTTCAGCAGTTGGAGAAAAAAGACCATTCTTAAAATAATGAAGACTTGAAGAAAGATTTCTAACTGACCTTTGCCAAATGCATTCCTCTTAAACCTCCCTGTACCTTAATTTCTTCATTGCTAAAAGGGCATCTACCCAATGGAGCTGTTCCAAGAATTAAGTTAAGAAATGCAAACTAGCACTTAGTAAACACTGTGTGTTAGCTTTATTACTACCATTTGTAAAGTGGATGAGGCTAGATTCTGAAACTGTCCCGACCCCTTAGATTTTGTGCATTAATACCCTCTCCTTTCCCAAGAAGACATATTCTGGGGCCTCCATTCAGTCCAAGGAAACCAATGGTCCTAGGCTTGGGTTTGGTTTTGTAGACTCAAGCATCTGGCCAACTCCCTTTTCTAGGCATTGGAAGTGGTGGGAAGTGTGCAAGACGCCTATCCCTGTTCTGTGACCTACAGGGAGCAAGAGGACACCTGTGCTCAGAATGCTCAAAGCTATCAGGGGGCCTGGCAATACTTGTACATTTTTAGTGGTAAATAATTAAAACCCAGTTTGAATTCTTTTAAGCCAAAGTCAGAAAAGTCTAAAGGCAGTTCTCAGTAAGGAGGATTCAGTAATTCAAATGCTGTCAGTCTCCCTCCCCTCCCTTCCCCTCTCCTCTCCTCCCTACCTTTTAGCCTGCACTGGCCTCATTCTCCCCTGCTGAGGAGCTCATCCTCCCATCCACACAGCAGGAGAAAGGAGAGGCCCACAGCCACGGAGCATTCCAAGCTGACATTAATCTATCCCTGCAACCTCAGACGACATCAAGCATCTCCTTTAATATTAGAGTATAGAATCCCAAGGAAGGACTGATAGGCCCTGCTTTGATCACATGCTGACTCTGGAACAAGTGCTATAGACGTGATTGGCGTGTCTTTGCAAGCAGCCCTTGTTACCTACCGAGCAGCCATTCCTCCTCTTCCTTACCTGTCTGTGTCATGGAAGGCTGAGGAAGTCAGATATTCACTTCCCCAGCTTTCATTGTGGCTGAGGGTAGCCAGGTGACTTCACTCTGTTCAGAGGTCTGAGGGGAAATAGATTGGTGCCTTTGGGAAAGTTTCTGTCTCCTGCCTAAGAGCTGGATTAGCAAGAAGAAAGATGCTTGCCTTCCTGCTTTTGAATGCATTTGGGATGCAGAAGCCACGGGATGCTTCTTGCCACCATAAGGCAATAAGCCTAAAGACAAAAATCCAACTCAGTAACACCAGTGGAAGGTTAAAAAACTTGGGTCTTGGTGGGTACTCGTTAGCTGTTACACAGAACTTTCTGCTTCCAGATTTGGTTCTTATGAGAGATAATTAAATGTTCTCCTTCTTTAAGTTACTGTTACATGCACGTTCCGTTACTTGCAGGTGAGAGAATTCTGAAGCGACAGTGTCATTATGTGAACTTTGGTAAAGGGTAGAGAAGGTTCTGGAATGGACTTTGCTGCAAGAATCACAGAGAATAGAGGGTAGAGATGTCCAGCAGAGGAAAGGGAAGGCATACCACCAGTCAAAGGGGAAATGAAGAGATGAGGGGCCAACAAGTCAGAGGCTATCTCTATCCCGCCACCCGTTCTCTGCCTCTGGGCAACACCTGCCTATTCCACCTTCCCTCTCCCAAAGGAGCTTTTTGGGATGCAGCTTAGCTATGACAGAAGAGGGGAACCTACCAATCTATCACTGGAATGAAGGCCAAAGCTGCGTTCCTAGATTTGTCTAGAAAAAAGACGCAGTTGGAGCCCTGTCACTTACCCCCAACTCAGGCCACTGTGACCATAGCCAGGCCTTCCTGTTGGAAGTAACTGCACTATCTCATCACAACCCCCTGGACGGAAACGGCCCGGAATTCAAGTCTTGGCTTTGCCATTTCCTGACTCTAATCCTGGGCCAGTTAGGAGGGCTCAGGTTTTTCCATCTGCAAAATGAGGCTCCCCCCTTTAAATAAGTAGTTTTAATGACAGGAGCTGCTTCATAGGATTGTTTGAGGTTACTAGTCAGTGTTCTGTGAAGGACAGCTGCTATTATTACTCCTTCCCGAGGGCTTGTCTGATTGTGACTGTCACTGGCCTTGAGATTGTCAATGGAGACCTGAGCTCCACGGTCACTCCAGGGCTCCCTTTTATAAAAGAACAGAAGGGCTCCCTCTGCCACCTTGGATTAGGGGCCCGGGTCTGGCCACCGGCTGATGCCTTGGTCCATGATTTATTTTCCCAGCTGTGAGGGCTGCTCTGCTTAATAGCTCCCATCCAGCCTTCCTCCGTGATTGAACTTGAGAGAGCATGTTTGCTTAACACTCACAATGGTCCAGCTCCCATAAAACGCAGAACAAGCACGAGGCCTGCTCTGGGGATGTTGCTTGCTCCTAAAAATGAACTGGACAGTCATAATTTTGACTTAACTCAAAGAACCGCAGGCTTCTCTCTCCCGTTCCCGCCGCACCTGCTGAGGCCTCCTTGGATGGCCTTCCAGGCCCAGCCCCAGGCGGCTCTCAGGGGTGTGCTGGGTTTAGCTTCTCAGCTACTGTCCTGGGGCAGGCAGAGCTGTAGTTCGGAGAACGCAGCCCAAACCCAGGCAGGGCTCCCTGGGCGCCTTCATCCTTGCCCCTTCGCTCTTTCTCCATTCCCCCAGCTCTTTCTCTCCTCTGTCCTCCTTTCTCTTCCTCTCTTCCTCTGCTCTGTCTCCCTCCCTCTCCCTCTCCCTCTCCTCTCTAAGCTGACTGCTCACTGGCTGTCACACTCCCAGCGTCTCGGCGTCTCTCGGCTTGTGCTTCTCTGACCACATTTGTGTCGTAGCCTGATTTTCTGTTCCTTCATTTCCGTCTCTCTGACTCTCCTCTCTCTCTCTGACCTGTTAATTCTTCTCTCTCCCTGCTAGCTCATTACCTCTCTGGACAGCTACCTGTTTCTCTGTATGTCTCTGTCCTTCCCTGTCCCTCCCATGCTTTCATATGTCTCTGTCCCCCTCCCTTTCGCCCCCCAAGCCTGGGTTCACAGTGTGTGGCCTCTCCTCTTCTGGGAGGCTGCAACCCGCCACCTTTGCAGGCATACCCTTCCCCCACAGCCACGTGTATCTGGTGACAAAGAAGAACTCTAACTCGGCCTGGAGCACTGCTCTGTCATCACATGTCCCCCACCCAGCACTGGGGAGGCCCTCCTGAAGAGCCCCCTGCCACATATTTCTGTGTCATTCCCCCAGGACCCAGGACTGGGTGGCCAAGACAGTGATGCTGAGTACGTCTGTGTGGCTGCTCCTGAGAAACCAGAGAAAACTGACAGCAAAGCTCCCATGCCTCATACTGAGTACCAGATACAATTAGTTCTGTCTTCCCATTTTGCGGATGAGAACACCGAGGCTTAGAGTGGTGCACTTCATGACCCTGGTCACAGGGAGGAGTGGTGTCAGCCGTGAGACTGTAGAGAAATGACAATGTCTTGACGGCTCTGTTTCCTCATGCGTAAATTGGCAGGAGCTGTTGGGAAGGCAAAACAGCACATCCCTTGGCCAGCCTAGGCCATGGGACAGAGAAAGCACTCAGGAATCATCAGCCACGTTAATCATTGGGCTTTCTATGTATATTGGGAACAATGGAGCAAAAACTGTCCTAGCCCTTTCTCGGGCAGGATGTTTTCAAACCACAGCCCCCCTTCTCTACCTGACCTTGCAGAGAACTTTGCACTGAGTCCTTCCCACAAACCCTGTGCCTTCATCTCCCACTCCCAGACACCTCCCAGAGACCCCCCCACCCCGCCCCACCGTGCTTGCTGCCTCTCACAGACCAGAGGCCAGTTCCAAGGGTTTCCCCATCCTTCCCACCACAGATACAATAGCCCATTCCCTCCGGACCCTGAGCTGGCAGAAGAAAGCACAGACAGATCAAACATGGGCTGAATGGAAGACAGAAAAGACAGAATGAGGGACAAGACGGGGAGCGAGAATAATGACTTCCATCCAAGTCCCTTCCCATAAACCCACAGCTCTTTGAAGACTGCTTTCCTTTAATAAAACAAACTGTTATTAACGACCCAAGTGGAAGCTTTCTGAGCAGGACAATGCCCGACTCCCTGGTGGCCTTTGTGGGGCCTTGTGCATGGGAAAATATCCAGTGGCCCAGAGGACGCCTCCACATGCCAAGTGCCTAAAAGGGCTTGGGAGCAGGGTGGCATCTTCACGGGGACCCTCAGTGTCTGGGGCTGCTACTGTCTCTCAAGCCAGGGCCAGGACCAGCAAGGCCCCCACCACAGCAGTCCAGGCAGTTCATTCATTCAACAGTTATTTCTTGAGCACCTAACATGTGCCATGTCAAGCATGAGTCAAAAGGGCAATTTAGGCATGATTCTTGTGCTCATGAGCCTGGAAGTCAGAACAGGTTATTTATAAGAAGGCAGGAGCCAAGGTTTCGAGGGATATGGCATCCCATTAATCTTCACTTAATACCCCCTCGGGAAGCTCCACAATTTTTCCTCATTCCCTATTATCATGATGCTCTTAACTCCTTCATGCTGTGGTCCAAATCAAGGTCAGTTGGTGCCTGTTGGTGGCCACAGCAGACCTTTGCTGACTCCCAGTTGCTCCATAAAAGAGCAGTGAAGTCACTGCCTCTCTGCCATCTTCTCAGTAATCTGGGAGAAATGACAGATGGGGGAAAAAATGTCATTTTGGAAAAGAAATCATTTCATGAGTTCTAAACTTGCAAGGGAGCTTTGTAGAACTTGTTCAATGCAACAAATGGGAAGATAGAAGCCCAAACCCACACTGTCTGTCTGTGCACCCGCAACCCAGTGATGAGATTTTTTTCTGACATCATGAAGGTGCTCAGCTTGAGGGGACCAGACAGTGTCACATGGGACTCACACTTGGACCAAGGAAGGACTCCCAACAAAATGCCTCCTTTCTCTGCAGTTCCAGCATCTACCTATGCCATGGGGAAGGCATGGGCATCTCTTGTTGGGTGGGAGACCCCATAGTCATGCTTGCTTAGTACAGACATAGACCCAAGCGTGTGAGGACTGTGTGTGCCCATTTGTAGATGAGGAAGGTGAGTTCCGGAGAGCTCAGGTGCCTTGAGATCACTCAGTTGAAGATCAGCAGATCCAGGAATACAGTTGTGCAGGGCTCAAGCTCTGGCATGAGGAGGATGAGAGGGTGCAGCTCTTCCTGGGAATTTGGCCAGGTCCTTGGACCTCTGGGCATCCATTTCACCAGCTATAAAATGAGAGTGTTATACAACTAGGACTCCTAGAAAGACTCCAAGGATTCAGGATCCTTCCAAACCCTATTAAAAGCTTTGAATGTGTATGCATAAGAAGGAGTTTCTGGGAAGAAGGATTATAAACTTTTCTTGGAGTCTCCTAAAAGTGCCTGACCCAAGAGAGGTTAAGAACCTGGAACCGATGATCTCAAAGTACCCTTCCCACTTGCATCTTCTATGATTGTGAACCCAGGGTCATTCCATTCATTCGCTCAAACCTTTATCAAGCACATACTTTATGTCAGGCCCAGACAATAGGGGCCCTTCTGGGCCTCGTATTTGCCAGGACAGCCCTAGAAGTGGAAAGAAAACATGAAGGTGAAGCCCTTGACGTTTCTTCTGGAGAGGAACCCTTCCACCATGAGGCCTGCACCAGATCTCACACCAATCACTTCTTCTCAGGCCTTCCCCTAAAGGCCTACCCGTCCAAGAAATGCACACCCCCAACCCCTGCCCCACTCCCTCCTTCTTCCTGCCTTACGATGTGCTTTCTGCAGTGGAAAAAGAGCTAATATTTGTCACCGAACTACTGGGTCACAAGTGGCCTTTGGAAATAATTAGTAACAGGCAGAGACCCCTCCCCAGCTCATCTTTGCTATGGGAGACGAGAAGGCAGAGGATGGAACAATGAGGCCCTAGGCAGCCCTGACCCAGCCCTTGCCGTCTTGACTGAGGATTAGGGCTCCGAGCTGTGGTCAGGGGGCGGATTCCAGCCTGGTACGGCCAGCTCCAGTGAGAGCCAGCAGCTGCCAGCCAACTTTCCATGACGTCAGAGGCCAGCCTGGACTGAGCCTGCTGGGACAGGGAGGTAGCGCCACACCCCCCTTTCCTCCCATCCAGTCTGGGCCCTGTGCTGTGGTGAGATGGTTGTGGGGGGACGGCCTCAGAGAAAGATGCCAGGGGTGCAACAGCAGCCACTGGCTTTCCCGAATGGGACAAACCCGCCAAAGCTCCAACAACGGGGGGCCAGGCCAGCTGGGTAAGTGATTCTACATTCACAACTCAGTGGAGCACGGACATTTAACATGATAATCACACGCCCCTTTTAGAGAAGTTATGCTCTGATGCTTAGTGAAAGAAGAGCAAAGCTCAGAAGGGTGGACACTTGGGATCACATTTAAGATACATTTGCCTGTAATTAATACCCAATGGGCATGTGAATTGTATTTCAAAAAGTCCTCAAGGACACAGACAAGGCCCTGCACACCCTGCCCTGGTGCCCCTCCAGGCACCTCGCATTGCTGCTTTCCTTATTTGGCTCCATCGAGCCCCAAAGACCAGCTGTCAGCACCCTGAACACACCCCAGCCTCATCCGAGTCAGGCGTCCTTTGTCGGCTTTCTGCTCTCTCGGCCTGAAGCCCCGCCCCTGCACTTCTTATTAATGGGCCTTCAGTCCTATGCTGAAATGGAACTTTCTCAGACCACCCTGTTCCCTTCCTTTATGTAACACTCATCACAACACACAATTATAAATTCACCGGCATATTATTTGGACAGTGTTTGCCCCACCCCCACTCTTACCGCAAATAAGCTGTTAGTTTCCCAGGGCCGATTATGTGCTAGTTTTGTTCTTCAATCAGTGCCTGGCACAGGGAAAGGGCTCAATGTTTGTTGAATGACTGGATGAGTTGGACATAGCAATAGCTAACATTTATTCAGTGCCAGATACTTCATGTGCATTAACTCATGACATTTTCGAGAATATTGTAGGAGGTGGGTTCTATTCGTGGGCTAATGCCCCATTTAAGAGATTGGAAAACAGACCTAGGGATTAAGGAATTCACCAGAAGTCACGCAACTAGCAAGAAGCAGAGTCAGGGTTTGAACTCACAGCTGTCAGGCTGCAAGGCCATTGTTTAAACCACTGTACCCTCCACCCTCTCCTACGTGAGCAAGTGGGGAGGAGAGGCTGGAAGGACGTACGGCAGCACGGAGCCAGTAGAACCTGGGTGAGGGGAGGGGGATGATTGTATTCCTTTCTTTCACTTTTCCGGCTTTACTTCAATACATTTGTCTTTTATTTACAATCAGAAAGGGAGCAGTATTATAATAAGTATTTTTCATAAAAGATCAGCCAACAGCCCAGATGGAGCCCCATGAATTCTTCCAGGACCATGGTAGCCTCCACTTGAGAGAAGCCAGTGGCCATGCCCACCCAGTCAGTAGGACTGCCCAAGAGACCACTCATGGTCAGCCGAGCTCCCACTGTACAGGAGGGATCCCTAGACCGCCTGTGGGGCCCATGTGCCGCCTTGCTCTCCATCCCCTTCCTATGGAATTCTCAAATAGGGAAAGGGGCGGTAAGCAAGGAGGTAACCACGCCTCCTGCTCACCTGCCCTCCCACCAGCCCAGCTCCTCCTCCAGCCTCGTCTCAGGCCCCCGTGGCCCCCAGACTTGGGGTAAACAGCACAGCACTCCCTGAAGATCTTGCACATGCTTCCATTTTGCTTTATGCATCCCAAATGGTCTGTCCTTCGCCGGCAGGGTTTGCAGCAAATTATTGCTGGTGAAAACAGGAGGCTGGAGTTTGGAAACCAGATGAAACTTTTACTTTTACTGGCTGTGGGGCCAGGGTGATTCCCCATAGGAAGCGTCCTGTATGGACAAGCCCCATCCACACATTCATCCATTTAACAGACACGTGTTGAACATCTACTGGGTCCCAGGAACCCTGTCTGGCTGGAGAAGGGATGGGTGGGAGCAATGTGGTTGTAACCCTCATGAAGCTGATGCTGTGGTCCGAAAGGAAAAAAGCAAGGTGCTGGAAAGAATATGGGGAGCAGAGGAAGGGATTTGGGGAGGGTAGTGGAGGAACCTTCCCTGGGACCGCAAGGGCAGGAGGAGGGGGCTGAATGGAGAGGTGGAAGGGAACAGTGTTCTCACTGGGAAATAGCTTTGCCCAAGATCCTGAGGTGGAAAACACACTGGTGTGTTCAAAGAATTGAAAAACCAAGCCCACTTCGACCCTTCAATTGGCGGACATTCAGACGTCTGACATTATCAAACAGGGAGAGGACATAGAGTCACCCGTGCAGCTGGTAGAGGTGGAAATGGGTACAGCCACTCTGAAAGGGTTTGGCAGAGTCTCTTAAAATTGCACATTTAAACCTATGACCCAAGGCCATGCACAGTGGCTCAAGCTTGTAATCCTAGCATTCTGGGAGGCCAAGGCAGGCAGATCACTTGACCTCAGCAGTTCAAGATCAGCCTGAGCAAGAGCGAAACCCCATCTCTGCTAAAACATAGAAAAACTAGCTGGGCATCAGGGCAGGTGCCTATAATCCCAGCTACCCAGGAGGCTGAGGCAAGAGGATGGCTTGAGCCAGAGAGTTTGAGGTTGCTGTGAGGTATAACACCAGGGGACTCTACCCAGGGTGACAGAGTGAGACTCTGTCTCAATAAATAAATAAATAGCCCTATGACCCAGAATATTCAAATCCTGGGTATGTCCCTAAAACTCTTGAAACTACACAACTGGGCAGGAGTGCAAGTGGGTTTTTAGCAGCTCTGGTCACAAGAGCAAAATCCTATTAACCTATATGCTCACCAATGGATGAATCAGTGGGGCAGATTATTAATTATCAAAGTACGTGAACCACAGTGACACACAGCGATGTGGATGATCTTAACAATGTACGAGTAAAT
The DNA here is from genome assembly GCA_963573935.1 of Arctocebus calabarensis. NCBI lineage: Eukaryota > Metazoa > Chordata > Mammalia > Primates > Lorisidae > Arctocebus > Arctocebus calabarensis. The sequence goes on from CAUYON010017151.1 coordinate 49,626, forward strand.
GAAGAAGCAAATTCAAAACGATTGCACATTAGCACTATAACCTCATTTTTGTAAAGATTAAAACAGCTAAAACAAAAATATTACATAAGGCTAATTCTGTGATGCCTCAACTGCATGAACACGGGCAAGCCCCTCAGTCTCTCAGCTTGGAAGTGGAGATGGTAATCCCAGCTCTGCCTTCTGGGAAGTCACCAACACAATAGATTCTCCTGAAAAGAGCTCCTGTGGCCCAGTTCATGGGTCGAGCCAGGTTTCTCTTTGGTCTTATAAGACATCAAGTGATGTGGGTGGCGCGCAGGAGGTGAAAGGCTGTGACTAATACACCCGAGAACTTTTGCCCCACTGTTGAATTACAGCTCTACCAGGAGGCAGCTGTGCGGTTCCACACCTGTTTATATCCATTATCCTTGGTGGTCATGAACTTGAACTAAGTATTAAGAAAACGATAAAATGCAAGTACAAAAGAAAACAAAGTTAATGTTTCTATGAATGTTTAACTGAATGTTTTGAAAAGTCTTTTTTAAATAAGGATGGGGAGGGGTTGTAAAAATCCACGATCCTGCTCGCAGATGACTTCTAAGTGTCTGTAAATTCTCCCTTCACTTGAAAGAAATACAAACGTTGCACCTTGAGAATGCTTTTACACAAGAGAGATGAAGAGGGCGCCAATAAACAAACCTGTATGCCAAAGAAAGCTCTGGCCCCGACATCAACATGGGCACCCCTTTATGTTTTAGTTCAGTTCAGATGTGTATTACCCCCTTTGACCAGGTGCTTTGGTTTCCTAAAAGATTATAGGCAAACAGTGTTGGGGGAGGCTTCTTTCTAGAAAGACTCTTATATACTAAGCATCTACTGCATGCCGAGCACTAGGAGATTCACATGCAGTGTTTACAATCCTTTCACTTAGTTGCAATTCAGCCCATTTTATAGATGAAGAAACTGAGGTTTAAGACTTATGATGATGGTCCTTCTATGATGATAGGATTTACAGTGATGGTCCTTATATGATCTGAGGCTTAGGATTTATGGTGATGGTCCTTATATGGAGGACAGTCATAAAGAGGGGTTGCTCCCACATTCCCGCCCCCACCCAGGATATCCAACAGAGCACAGCACTAGGGAATGAGAGACCTAGATTACAGTCCTTTCTCTGCCCCTTGATCACTGGGTAACCTCGGGCAGCTGAGTCTCTCTCTGGCCTTGGTTGTCTTTTGTGAAAAAAGGAAGGTTTGTTTTTGTATTTGTCATCTACTGCCACATAACACATGACTGCGCAAAACATAGTGGCTTGAGATAACACCACTTAACCATCTTACGGATTCTGTGGGTGGGAATTCTGGTCAAGGCTTGGCTGGATCCTAACTCCAGCTGCAGCCAGGTTGCCATCTGAGGCTGCAGCCATCTCAGGGCTAGACTGGGGAAAGCTCTGTGTCCCCAGGTGGTTCTTTGCAGGATTCAGTTCCTGCCTGGCTGCTGGCCAGAGACCACATACCTTTAGTTTCCCACCACGGGGGCTTCTCCAAGGGGCAGCTGGCTTCATCCCTCTGAGCAGGTGAGAGAGTGCCTGCAAGACACAAGTCACAGTTTTTGGAAACCTCGTCTCAGAAGGGATACCCCATCACTTCTGCATGTTCTACTCCTTAGAAGGAAGCCACTAGGTCTAGTCTACTCTTAGGGGGAGATGGTTGCACAGGGATGTGACGACTAGGAAATGGGTGTTGTGGACTTGATCTCTCAGGTGCCTCCCCAAATTTCGGATCCTTTGAGAGCACGTAAAAGATCTGGTTAAACTGACTTCAGACCTATGGAAAGGTGTGGAAGGACATGAGGGCAGATGAAGCTCCCAGGAATGCTTCCTCCCTGGCTCTGCCTTCTTCTGTGAGCAGGAGGCCTTGTCCCTGCTGCCACCTTGGCCCCACCCCCACCATTCCTCCTCTTCTTTCTGTGTGAGACCACATTGTGCAGCAGAGAGGTGACTGCTGCTGTCCTGTGAGTGCCAGAAAATAGGAAGCCTTTTCAGGGAATTACTTTGAAGGAGGAAAGAAAGAAACAAACCCAAGACAAATATCCAAGTGTCAAAAATAAGAAAGTAAAGAAAAGAAGAAAGGAGCCACCTGAAAATCTGATGGCTGAGATGCCCCAGCCAAGATGTCACAGAGAAAGGCAGGCCCCTGGGAGCCAATCCCTGAGTGGCTCAGCCATGTATCACCTGTGTCCTCCCGGTTCCATGCAGCACACACCATTGCAACCTGCAGAGAGCTAGGCTAAGGAGTGGGGGACAGAGGGGACCCCTTGTGGGACTGGCTGGGCACTGTTTCCTCCAACTGACTCTCAGCTCTTCTAGAAGCCACATCTATATGCCCGTTTAAAAGAAAGAGCAGGGTGAGATCTGACAATATTAAAGTAAACCTAAAGACCGTTACTGGCCTGGACCAGTGACAATGTCCTGCAATGGGAGGGAAGGGTGCAGCCATCAAGCATGCATTATTCCGATGTCTTTTTGTATGGGAAAAAATGAGTAAAAAGTCATTGAAAATTATCTTGTTTATTTATATTCTCCACAATTCACCAAAAGTTCTCAGGTTCTGTTTCCTGGGGAGTCCTTGGCTCTGGCAAGGCTGGACAGTAAGAATCATAACTTGGTCTTGCTGAGCAAGACCCACCAACCTTGCCTGCACCCCCGACCCCCCCCCCTCCTTGTTCTGCTGTGTCCCTAGCACATTTCCCAGCAATTCACTCAGAGCACTCCCAGTACACGTGCGGACTGGCAGAGGTCAGCAGGAGAAGGTGGTTCTGGGCCCTTCCTGACTGTGTGGCTGGGTAAAAGTGAGATGGTAAAAGCAATGTCCCTGGGAAAGCCCACACTGCACCAAGGGGCACATGCAAGGTAACACAGGCCTGAAGAGGTCCTTAGGTCACATTGGTCCTTAGGTCTCAGGTCGTCTTCAGTGTCTGACCTCAATAAACAAAGGCTTGGCCTAAAACCACTTCCCAATGTGCCCAGTAGTCTGCAGGGTGTTCATAAGACGGACGGAAGCATCTCAGCTCCTGGGAGCCCGGACATTGTCTGTCTTCTTTACTGTTTTATCCTCAGCACCTGGAAGTGTGCCTGGCACATAGTAGGCTCTCAGCAAATACTTGTTGAATGACCGAAAGAAGAGTTCCATTGTCCAGGAAGTTTGGAAAACATGTGAGAAAGTGAGATAGACAGGTTTCTTTCATTAAGTCTTGCTCAGCATCTTCAACATGCTAATGCAGATCTGTATTTTGACGCTCCAGGAAGGCAGTACAGGGGCAGGGTTTTCCAGATCCCTTGGCCTATGGCCTCCTTGCTATAGAGTATCTTGTCAAATGTAGGTTCTGTCCAGGTCAATGTGCTGCCCTCATGTCTGTAATCATAGCATTTTGAGAGTCCAAGGCCCAAAGATCCCTTGAGGTCAGGAGTTCGAGGCCATCCTAGGCAACATAGAGAGACCTCATCACTACAAAAAATTTTAACCATTTTCAGGGCTCAGTAGTATGGGCCTGTAGTCCCAGATACTAGGGAGGGCTGAGGTGGGAGGGTCACTTGAGTTCAGGAGTTCAAGGCTACAGTGAGCCAAGATCATGGCACGGCACTCTAGTCTGGGAAACAGAGTGAGACCTTTTCTTTACAAAAAATTAAATTTATTTTAATTTAGTATTTTAAAAAGAAGATTGTGGTTCCATAGTCTAGAGCCATTATCATCAAAATTTTGCATCTATGCCTTTATATGTCTGTGCCTTTATCTTCATAATGTCCCTCTTGAGAGAAAGAAGCCAGCATGTGAGTTAGTTGCTTTGTTTTCAGGAAAGTTTCCCCTAAGTGGGCCAAAGATATCCATCCACTCACCCCTTAGGCTTCCCTTCCTCAAGTTTAGCAATCCCAGAGGAATGGAGGCTGACAGAGCCTGCAAAGTCCCAGCTGAGGCTCTCATTGGCTTTTCACATGGCTGGAGAATGTGACGTTCTAATTGGGCCACCCTGATCCCACACCTGTCTCAAAACCCTGACAAAGTTGAGTTTCTCTGAACTTCATGGACCAATGGCTCCCAGAGCCATCCTGTTACCAGGGAAAAAAGTAGAATGGAACAAAACTAATGCATGACAAGGAAAACAGGGAAAGCCCCCAACCTCTGTACTGGGTACTGTCTGATTTGGCGTGGGTGGGCTGGAGTTAAAGTTCTGGGGTGGAGGTTGAAAATCTCCCTGCCCTTCTCCTACTTATTCCCCGAAAGGCAGACAGTGTATGGAGAATGAGAGTGACAGGCTTGACCTAGGGCAAAGAGGAAGGAAGAATGAAGGTGACACATCATCTCACAGCAGCCCTGAGAATTAGGTACTGAGATTATTCCCATTTTACAGATTAGGAAACTGAGGTTGAAAGAGATGAAGCCGCTTGCCCAGAGTCACAATGCTACCAAGGGGCATAACAATGAAGGTGGACAGGTATGTCTGGGGGTGGGTAATCAGCAGAGAAAAACCTCCATTTCAGAGGCTGCGCCTTGGGATTCTGCAGCTCTAAAACCCAGAACCCTTTAAGAATGGCCCCAAGTGCTCCTCCAGGGAAAAGGAGAGAGGCAGTTCAAAGAATGCCGGATCCAAGCCAGAGGACTACCCTGGGTTTCAAAGAGACCTCAGTTCTCTCACAGGGGTGTCAAACCTTCTTTTCTTATTGTCTGCTGTATACTGGAAGAAGAATTGTCTTAAAATTGTCTTTTAATTTATTGCCATAAATTAAAAACACAAACACTAATGAAAGCTGATGAGCAAAATGAAAGGTCTGTGCATAATATTTGCAATATCTGACACCACAGATGAGCGAACAGGCCTCAAATGATCAGCATGCAGCCTTCGGGACACAGGTTCAGCACCCCCGCTTACAGCATCACTGCAGTGCCATGTAACTCCAGCAGCCACCATCAGAACTGGCAGGACAGGGAAGCAGGACCTCTGTCTCCTTCTAAGCAAGGAACCCCTCTCTACTCTACAGGGGTGGAGTGCAAAGAGAGGAAAAACCTTGGAATACCTTGGGGCACATGGCCATTTGGCACCTGGTGCCCACACAGAGGCAGAACAGGGCAGGTGGGCACTTCCCATGCAAGCAGACAGCCCTGGGCTCAGGTCCCAACTCACAGCATGACCTTGACCTTCTTCTCTGGCACCTCTATGCTTCAGAATGATAATGGTACCTATTTCACAAAGTTCTTGAAGGATTCCTTGCGATTCTGAATGTAATATGCTTCACACTTAATGAACATGTTTTCATTTTGCCCCAAATCACCTGAGAATAGATGGAGCATCTTTCAGAAGGTCTAGAATCTTCCTTGGTCCTTTGCCAGGAAAACTACTTTGGCAGTTTCCTCAGTAGGCCTCCTGACCAAGGACCTCCTAGTCTATGGGCCAGATGAACAGAAAAGAGGGATCCTCTTTCAGTGGCGTCAAATGTGGGTTATCAGAGGTTTGTTGTCAGTCCTTTATCATGGGCTGTGCCTCAGTGTCCCTGATGCAGTCCATATCTGCCATGAAGGTGATGAGAAGTGTCACAAGGGCCTGCCCAACCCTGATGGGCTCTCTGTCCTGTCCTGCCCCAGCCCCCCAGCTGACCTGAAATGCCGAGTCAGGGCACACCCTGTCAGTGCCTGGCCCTGGGAAGGTGCCTCTCTGTCACTCCTTAGGGGCTCAAAGGCGGTGGCTTCATGCAGGGCTCTACTCAACTAACACCCAGGAGCTCTCAGCCACGGCTGGGTGGGCGAGTGCAGAAGTCGGTCCCTGAGGTGTCATCTCAGACCCCGCAGGCCCAGCCACCACAGAAAGACAGTGACTTCTCCTGTGCCACTGCTCTGGGCCAGCCTGCCTGTGTGTGGTAAGTGCTTGAGCAACTTGGCAAGGAGGCCCAGCCAGGGAGGTTCCCATGGTGGGATCTGACACTTGGGACAGACGATCCCCTGGTGAGAAAGTGAGCTTCGCAGCAGGAGATTGGGGAGGAGCCAAGTCCAAACGGAGGCATGCTGCCACCTTGGGCCAGACCTAGAGCCCCAGCACAGCGGGGAGGGGGCTTCCAGCCAGTCAGGGCTCCCCCCAGCCCCAGCCCCCTCAGCTGGACAGGATTTCAAAGCTGGGACTCAGGAGGATGTCAAGGGTGGGGGCCGTGCCTTCCACCAAGATTGCCTCATTAGTGGTTTTGCACTGTTGCAAATCTCTTCACAGGAGGCCGGGATTGCAGCAATATAGGGCTCTAATCCAGGGCGGGTGGGGGGGACGTTGTGGCCGGGAGCCCCAAAAGGACAGCAATCAATATCTCCAAAACTTGTTGTCCTTTCAATCTTCAGTTTCCTCTTGCGCCCCCCTGGAGGAGGTCTCTGTGTCACTGTCAGCGGTGTTGACTCATGTTCCAGAAGGCTCACCAGGAGACCTTCCTTGCTGTCTGTCCGGCTGTCTCTCCCGGCCCCTGACTCACAGACCGTGAGCGGCCACCACGTGCTGAGGGTAAGCAGAACCCCAGATGGCCCACTTTGACAGGACCTGGAAACTAGGGTGCGCATGAGCCCCATCAGGGTTGGGCAGCCCCAGACATGAGATTTCCCTGCTGCCCCCGGAAATCACTGCTCTGGGCTTCCATTTCCTCAGCCAGAAATGAGGGGACTAGAGCTAAGCAGTGACTTATAAAAGTTTTTGAGCTGTGGATGACTTTGGCAGGTGGTAACGCCCAGGGAAATAGGATCTCCAGTGGCCAGCCCAGTGCGCCTCCTCTGTGAAGTGCCTTCTCTCCTTGACCCAGGCCACCACTCTCACCCAGGTGTCCCCTGACCTGACCAGTTGTCCCTCACTATCCATTTCTCCATATCCTAACTCCTGTCTGTGCTGCCTTCTGGTCCCTCTTATCCACTCAGAGCAGGACAGCTGATCTCCCAAAAACCGTACATCTGATGGTGAACCTCACCTGCTGTGGACTGAGTTGTATCTCCCCCCAAATTCACAGGGGACCCCTGACCCCCAATGTGCTGGTATTCAGAGATGAGGGTTTGGAAGGTAACCACTTGAGATAAGTGGTCCCCAGAATGCTAGTGCCCTTGTAAGAACAGAAATCAGAGAACTCGCTTCCTCTCTCTTTCCCCATGAGGATACAGCAAGAAGGTACCCATTTTCATGCCCAAAAGAGATCCCTCTCCAGGCACCAAATTTGCCAGCACCTTGGCCTTGGGCTTCTCAGCCTCCAGTACTTTGAGAAAGAAATGTCTGCTGTTTAAGCCACTGGGTCCATGGCATTTTGTTACCACAGCCTGTGACAATTAAGGCATCTGCCAGAAAGTGTTGTTCAGTGGCCACTGTTTAATTCCCCAGGCTCCCTGCCTGGGTCTCCCCTTCCATGCCTGGTCCTAGCCCTGGCTGATATATATGTTTCAATCAAACACTGCAGTCACACACCCCAGGCACGGCAGGTGCTTCTGAAACAGCTCTCAGTGGTCCCTACCTCCTGGTGTCCACACCCTGATGTGATCCCATCCCATCTCCCTGCGTGTGGACTGGACCTAGTGACTCCCTTCTAACCACCTATAACCAGCAAAAGTGATAGAATGCCACTCCCAAGATTAGATTACAAAGACTATTGTTTCTCTTTTGCTCACAATCTCTCGCTCTCTCTCCTGCTGGCCCCAATAAAGCCAGCTGCCATGCATGAGCCACACTGTGCCCAGGCCTCCATAGCAGGAAACAACTGGGCCAACAGCTTGAGAGGAACTGAGATCTTCATTCCTAAGCTTGGGAAAAAACTGAATCTTGCAAAAATCCAACCAAACGAGCTTGTAAGTGGATCTACCTAGTTGAACCTTAAGGTTTAAGATGACTTTGGCCTTACCGGACACCTTGCTGGCAACCTTGTGGAAGACCCTGGGCTAGCTGACCCAGCTAAGCGATGTTTGGACTCTTGACCCACAGAAACTATGGGATAATAAATGTTGCTGTTTTAAACTGCTAATTTTTGAATAATTTGTTATGCAGCAATAGCTGACTGATACACCAGGCTTTCCACCTGCTGTCTCCTTCTCCCAGGACACGCCACTGTCCAGCCGGGCTCCTCCTCAACAGGACGACTTGGTTTCCACTGCCCTTCAGGTGTCATTTTAACCATCACTTCTTCAGTCCTTTACACTGTAATGTCTGTTGTTTCCCCTAAGTCCTTACCCCACTTGACTGTAACAGCTCATCCTGTAGATTAAACACTGTAAAGACAGTGGCTATATGTATGTCTTGTCCATTGCTGTCTCTCCAAGGTCTTGTACAATGCCAAACACATAGCAGGTGCTCAGTAAGCTTGAGGGATATGAATGAGTGGGTTGAACTTGATGAAAGAGATGCTGCTGTCAGTGAGAGGCAGGGGACTTCCTCTTGCCTACTGCAACCCCTGAATCCCACACACAGCCCCAGATGCAGTGAGGCCAGTTTTCTGTACAAGATTGTCCCAGCCACTTTGAATAGTGATAAAGCCACTCACAAAACTGAGAAGTTCCCTGCTCTCTTGAAGCCCCACAGCAGCGAGGCAGACAGCAACAGAAAAAGAGAATACCTGCTGGAATACACGTGTTCATCGCCTCTCCTTCCTAAAGTTCCACGCAAACAATGAGAGCAATGACAAAGGAAGAGAAGAGAACACTGGGGAACAGGAATCACCAAGCTCTTGGAAGAGGAAAAGTGGAAGGGAACCGACTTTGTAGATTGGAAAGGTTGAAACCTAACTGGCAGAGTATCCAAAAGAAACGAGCCACTCTGAGCCACAGAATCCAGTCTAGACAATGACCAAGGCAAACTCATCAGAAAAGACCCCGGACTTGGGAGGGAAGGAGATCTGTGCACTTCCCTTTCCCTTTCCTGGCTTTATTCTCAGAAGCCAGGAAGACCAGCTTCCCCGGCTCCCACCACACCTGCCAACCAGGTAGAAGACTGAGTGACCCACCTCTGTAGAAATCTTCAGCCCAAAGGAAGAGAGCTGGAGATACTGATTTGGGGATCTCCTAGCTAAATGTCTGGGTCTCTCTCCAATAATTCCATATAAACCCTGCCCACTGGCACAGGCTTTACTTTACAGAGTCTCCCTCTAATACAGACAGCCAAGGATCACTAGGGAGCTCAGAAATCCTCTAACATTAAAGGAAGAAAATAAAACAAAAAGGGCATGAAGAAGGGACAGAAAAAGAGAAGAGGGGAAACAGAGGTAATTCAGAGAACAAAAGGTCAAAAAAGAAAGATAAAAAAAATTATACATTTACAGCTGCATAAGATGTGGAAAAATATTTAATCCGTGAAGCTATGGGCAGCTACAAAAAGGAACATATTTAGAAATAGCTCTCCAAAATTAAAAATGAGAGCTAAAAAAATATTCTATAGAAGATAAAGATAAGGAAATAACTCAGAAAACAAAAAGACAAAAAAAAAAAAAGAAAAATATGAGAAGAAAAAAATTTAAAGTAGTGAATCAAACCAGGATTTTTTTTTTGAGATAGAGTCTCACTATGTCACCCTCAGTAGAGTGCTGTGGTGTCACAGCTCACAGCAGCCTCAAACTCTTGGGCTTAAGCGATTCTCTTGCCTCAGCCTCCCAAGGAGCTGGGATTATAGACACCTGCCACAACACCCATCCAGTTTTTGGTTGCACTTGTCATTTTTGTTTAGCAGGCTTGGGCTGGGCTCGAACCTACCAGCCTCAGTATATATGGCTAGTGCCCTACTCACTGAGCTACGGGGCTGCCGTAATCAGGAACCAACTAATATTAATTTCAAAAATAAGAGTAACAAAATGAAGTGGGGGAGTGGCTAATATGGAAGAAATAATATAAGAAAATTTCCCCAAACTAAAGGCCATAATTGTTGGGATAAGATTTTCTGGAGGTACTATCTTCCCAGATAATAGGTGAAAACAAAAATCACCAAAGGATAGGATCAGGAAATTTCAAAAATCCCCAGGATAAAGAGATTCTCAAGAATTTTAAAAACAAAACATTAAGTTGTATGCAAAGAATCATCAAACATCTCAATAGAAATACGAGTCTCTAAAAAACAACAGAGGTATGACCTAAAATTTCTGAGGGAATGTGATTTTCAACCTAGAATTATATATCCAGACAAACCATCAGACATAAGGAACAGTGACTTTTTTGGCACATGAACTCTTTGAAACTGATCTCCCATGCACCCTTTCTCAAGAAGCTAATGAAGGGTGTAAGCCAGAGGATGGCAAATGATGACTTGTGAGCCAAATCTGATCCTCCACTTGTTTTGGTAAATAAAGTTTTATTGGAACACCACCATGCCCATTCATTTATGCATTATCTCTGTCTGTTGTCACTATAATAGCAGAGTCCCATAATTATGGGAGACTAAGTGACCAGCAAACCTAAAAATATTGTCTGACCCTTTGCAAAAAGGATTGCAGTTCAAGACCAGCATAAACAAGCAAAATGGATCCGGCATCTAGCAAGATGAGAGATGAAAGTTTCTAGAACTATGGCTACTCCCAAAGAGAAAACACCCCCAACTGGGGCATGAGAGGTTAGAGCTCCAGGACATATGTCTCCAAGGAAGTAACAGCTAGAGCTGCCAGCCTATTCCACATGCTAGCTGGCACCAAGAAGAGGTTTAAAGCTCTGTCAGAAAGTTTAGTGATGTCGGTGAGAATAGCCCGCATCACAAAGTCCCAAAGCTGCAGATGCTGGTGTGGATGTGGAGAGAGGGGAACACTTTTATGCTGCTAGTGGGACTGCAAACTAATACAGCCTCTTTGGAAAGAAGTATGGAGAATCCTCAAAGAGCTAAAAGTAGATCTTCCATTTGATCACACAGTCCCATTACTAGATGTCTACCCAGAAGAAAAAGAAAATCATTTTACCTTAGGACATTTGCAACAGAATGCTTATTGCAGCTCCATTCACAATGACTAAGATGTGGAATCGACCCAAGTGCCCATCAACCAATGAATGGATTAATAAACTGCGGTATATGTAGAGTCTGGAATACTGTTCAGCCATAAAAAGGTGGAGACTTTACATCATTTATATTAAGTCAGATGAAGGTAAAGAACATTCTCCTTAGTAAAGCATCACAAGAATGGAAAAGCAAGTATCCAGTGCACTCAATACTAATATGAAACATACCCACACATGGAAAAAATACAATTCAATTCAAGTTGAGGGGGTAGGAAGGAAGGAGAGAGAGGAGACGAGGGAGGCGGATTGGTAAGTTCTCACCCAATGGGCACAGTGTAAGGGTGCACAGCACACCTTGGACTTCACCTAACAAAACAGACAACGTAACCTAATCATTTGCACTCTCATATTAACCTGAAATGTTTAAAAAAGAAAGTTTACGGAAGAGTAAATGATGAACACATGGAAAAAAAACATGAAAGTTATGCAAGAAAGCAAACGATTTTATTATTTTGTAAGGCTTATCCTTAAACAATATTTGTATAGTTATGATTATAAAGAGCTGCATGATGAATTTTATTTTTTTTTAATTTTCTTTTTTTTTTTTTTTATACAGAGCCTCAAGCTGTCACCCTGGAGAGAGTGCCTGACATCACAGCTCACAGCAACCTCCAATTCCTGGGCTCAAGCGCGTCTCCTGCCTCCGCCTCCCAAGTAGCTGGGACTACAGGTGCCCACCACAACGCCCAGCCATTTTTTTTTTTTTTTTTTGGTTGCAGCCGTCATTGTTGTTTGGTGGGCCCGGGCTGGATTCGAACCCACCAGCTCAGATGTACGTGGCTGGCGCCTTAGCCTGTTGAGCCACAGGCGCTGAGCCAGGAGCAGCATGATGAATTTTATTAAAAATTGTGACAAATCATTCAGGAAGTCAGGAGAACAAGAATGGTCCTGTGTGTACACACACAAGTGTATATGTGTAAAAGTTAGACTCTTGGTAGAAGATAATGTAGAAAATAGAGAAGTTGAGAACGTCTAACATAAGCGTGTTATTTAGAAATACAGAGGTAAGGCTTCCTCTGCCCACAGTGTCTCAGATTCATTCTTAAGGAACTGAGAACTTAATCTTCCCAAATGTCAAAAAGACCATCTTATGCCCCACCTCCCACCCCAGCTCCTGCAACACAAATGCCTAGCACACCAGGGTTTGTGAGATACAGTCCATACAGTCATCTCACCTACAACAAACTACAGGCTAGGAGGGAACCAGGGCACCAAGAGCGGGTCATGGCATCCTCTGGTATTACGATTCCAAAATCCCCTGAGCCACCAGATAAGCCGCTGATGCCCTACATGAGGTACCGCAGAAAGGTCTGGGACCAAGTAAAGGCTTCTAACCTAAAGTTGTGGGAGATTGGCAAGATTATTGGTGGCATGTGGCGAGATCTCACTGATGAAGAGAAACAAGAATATTTAAACGAATATGAAGCAGACAAGATAGAGTACAATGAATCTATGAAGGCCTATCATAATTCCCCTGCGTACCTTGCTTACAGAAATACAAAAAGTCGTACAGAAGCTGCTTTAGAGGAAGAAAGTCGACAGAGACAGTCTCGCATGGAGAAAGGAGAACCTGACAGGAACATTCAGCCTGCTGAAGATCCAGATGATTATGATGATGGCTTTTCAATGAAGCATACAGCCACCGCCCATTTCCAGAGAAACCACCGCCTCGTCAGTGAAATCCTTAGTGAGAGTGCGGTGCCAGACGTTCGGTCAGTTGTCACAACAGCTAGGATGCAGGTCCTCAAACGACAGGTCCAATCTTTAAGGGTTCATCAGCGAAAACTAGAAGCTGAACTTCTTCAAATAGAGGAATGACATCAAGAAAAGAAGAGGAAATTTCTGGAAAGCACAGATTCACTTAACAATGAACTTAACAGGTTGTGCGGTCTGAAGGTAGAAATGGGGGAGACGATCGCCGCCGAGAGTGCACGGGCAGAGGAGCAGGCCCATGAGGGGCAGGAGGAGAGGGAGCAGGAGGCAGGAGGAGGAGGCAGCTGAGCAGGCCGAGCACCGTCAGAGCAGCGTCCTCCCTGAGGAGGAGCAAGCGGCAAGCAAAGCTGAGGAAAAGAAAGACGACGAGAACATTCCGAGGGAGACAGAGGAGACACACCTTGAAGAAACGACAGAGAGCCAGCAGAATGGTGAAGAAGGCACATCAACTCCTGAGGACAAGGACAGTGGGCAGGAAGGGGTCGACAGCACGGCCGAGGAAGGACCCAGTGAGAGCAACACCAGCTCAGAGAGCAACAGTGCCCCAGTGGGGGAGCCGCCAACAGATCTAAGAAGATGAGAAAAAGGAATAGATGTCGCCTTGTTTTATGTGTTCTAAATACTTTTTTAAATGAACAAATGTTTTTTGGTTTAAAAAAAAAAAAAGAAATACAGAGGTAAGTAGCAGCTAAAGAACCAAAAATGCTTCCTTCTAAGAAGCAAACAGGAGGGGACAAGAGGCTGCCAGTTTGGGATATAAGCTTTATCGCATTATTTTACTTTTAAAGCCAAGGGCATACATTACTTTAATAAAATAGACATTACATCTCAGATAAGTAAATAAATAATTTTGTGAGAACAGAGCAGGATAATGGACACGGCATGACTGGTGTCGGTGGGGCAGCTTCTTGGGATGAAGCGGTCACTGAGGTCTTTTGGAGGAACTATCATTGCACTTAGCCCTACATGAAAAAAAGTTAGCCTCTTAAGGGGGTGGACAAAGACCATTCCAGACAGAGGGCACAGCAGCGGTCAAGGTTAGAGGTGAGACAAAGCTTGGCATGATTAAGGGACAGAAAGCATAGTGTATGCATCCTGTAGAGAGAGAGCAGGGCAGCGGGGTGGGACTGAACTTGGAGAGATTCAAGGGAGACCACGGGCTGATGGGCTGATGTGGAGGGTGGTCCAGAGATGGAGCCCAGAGGGGATATTGGAGCTGGAGAGGTCACCTGGAAATCTCAGGCGTGGAGATGGAGAAGGAAAAGCCCTGGGGCTGGAACAGGTCAGCCTTGCATGAGCAAACGGTTAGACTTTGCTTTCAAGAGTCCCTGAAGGAGCCAAAAAAGAAATTTGGGTCCTAGTTACCTACTTGAAACCAACGCCAATAAACACCAGACAGATGAGCTAACAGCCTGGAATGAGGGTTTCATCAATCATTTTCTCTATGAGCCTTACTGTTCTACCTCTCAAAGCAACTTCCCATCTTCCCATCTTCTCTCAATACCTTTCGCTCACTAACAAACAGGTTGAGATAAGAAATGTAATTAGAAACACAACTTGGAAGCAACGCCCATAGCTAAAAAGGGTAGGGCGCTGGCCACATACACGGAGGCTGGAGGGTTTGAACCCAGCCCAGGCCAGCTAAACAACAATGACAACTGCAACAACAACAACAAAATAGCCAGGTGTTATGGTGGGTGCCTGTGGTCCCAGCTACTTGGGAGACTGTGCAAGAAAATTGCTTAAGCCCAAGAGTTTGAGATTATTGTGAGCTATAACACCACGGCACTCTACCCAGGGTGACAGCTTGAGACTCTGTCTCAAAAAAAAGAAAAGAAAAGAAGAAACACAACTCAGGTTCTAATTATCTAAACTAACCAGGGGCCCACAGACTCAGTCTCCCCTCTTGACCTCTTGACCCCACCTTGGTTTTACTAATGCTCACTCTATAACTCTTTTCTTTTTCTACCTCGTTGGTGGACCAGCTACTTAGCCCCCAGTTGCCCCAACTCTAGCCTTCTCCCTCTAAAAGGATCAAACCCTGTCCCTATACTTCACACTCCCTAACCCCCAAAACACCTACCCAATGCCTGAGTCCCAAGCCTTGTCTGAGATCTGGATGCTGCTCCCCCAGGAGGGCAAGCCTCCCATTTGGATAGAGAGAAGAGAGTAGAGAGCATAGGCTGAGAGCTGGGTGAAGATCCAGCTCCATCCATCCCCAGCTGAGGGATCCCTGCTTCCTTGTATACCTCTCTTCTTCCTCTTCACATTTAGAGGTATATCCGGATCCTGGGGGGCCTAAACTGAGAGATATGTGCCAGTGCCTAACCTAGAATTGCCACACAAACATGTTGTCTTGAATGAATGAATAAGACAGCCTTGCTTTCTTCCTACATTTAGAGATGGATTACTGAATGAATTTTATGCTATGGTGTAAATGATTAATATGTTAGAGACTTTTCCTGTGCTATGTATATTATTTTTCCAGGGCAAGACTTGGATCTGCCTCTGCTAAGAAGCCTCCCTTATCCCTCCAGCCCATAGAGATGTCTCCTTTCTCTGAATTATCTGTAACACTTTTACAGATCAATTTACTCACATGTACCCCCCCCCCCGAAAACAATAAAAAACAGAATAGAATAAGCCATTTTCTCAATGGGAGTAAAAATTCGTCAAAGTCAAGGACCATGTCTTCTGCCCTATAAAATGACAATTAAAATCAGAAGACTTAGGTCAAGCCCCAGCTTTGCCACACACTAGCTGTGTGACCTTGGCAAGTTGCTTATCCTCTCTGTGCCTCTGTTTCCTCACTGATGGAAGAGAGAAGCACTATTAACATCATAGGCTCTTCTTAGGAAGCATTACCTAACTACTCTGTAAACTGTCAAATGCTAAACAGATATGAATTTGACAATTGCAACTAATAAGGTATTCAGTTCTTACGATCATTTAAAATATTTAAATAAAGAGCGTCCATCATTTGCAGCTAAGATTTCACCATTGGACCTGCCCTGGCCTCCCACTCTCACACCACCCAAGGAGGGTGGCCCAGAAAGAGGAAAGAGTTGAGGAAACCAAGGCCCCCAGAGATCATATTGGCCTTGACCATGAGGCGGAGCTTGGAGTAGTACCCAGACATCCCGACTCTGCCTGGGCAGGGAGCTGGCAGGGAGAGGACTCCTCTGTTGTGGCTTGAGGTATTGTTCATTGTGAGCTTTTGTTGTTTGGTGTTTTATACTTTTGTTGCTGCTGTTGTTCTTTTTCTAATTCCAGTAACATAGGCAAGAAGAGGCGTAGGCAGTAGAAAGACTATTTGGGAACTCTGAAAACACCACCTATGAGTGCCAGGTCACTCTAACTTTGTGGCGGACACAGGTACACGTTTTGGTTGGAAGCCTCTCATGACATAGCCAGTCTTTCTCCCTACCCGGGAACGCCTGGCCTGGGAGCCGGCTGCCTCACAATGCATGTGGGAGGCCCCTTTGCCAGTTTCCACTCCAGCGATTTCCAAAATATGTTTCTCAGGAACTGAATCTATTGGATATTAATACGTGTTGTATGGATATAATATCCCAGAGTCAAAGGTTTAGGAAATATTCAGTCAAATGTATTCTTACTAAGTGGCGGGACTTCTTAGAATCTTAAATTTTCTCATATAATTTTGTGACTGTATAACAAAGGGCGACGGGATGTTAGGGACATGTTATTTTCATTTACTAATATCCTTTGTGAGTGTGCTGATCATCCAGTAGCATTACTGTTTTGGGTGACTACATCGTTTCCTAATGTCTCTAAAATTACTCTGAAGTCTCTCAGGAGTCTGAACCCAATAAGTAGAAGGAAAGAAAGGAATAAGAAAGAGAGGGAAGAGGGGAGGGATTCCAGTCCAATCATTTAAACACTCAGCATTAACTCCTCTTCACAGGCTCTTCCAGGCCCAGCCTTCTCCACTCCTAAGATAGTTACAGAGTATTTGAGAGAGGGGCTCATGAGACCTCATAGCACAAAGGGTCTGAGGAGGCCCTTTGGGGGTCGGCTAACTGGTACCCACTGATGCCCTGTCTTCCCAGGGACCACTGCTGATCTTAACAGCCAATGACTCTGTGGTCAGAGCCTCACTTAACATTCTCCTTAAATTGACTCACAGTTTACCGGCTGTTTATTTCTATTTATTCACAGTTTACCGACTATTTATTTCTATTTATTTAGCTCTTTGAGCTTGATCCTAAACAATAATACCTACCAAATTGCAGGTTTGGCACATGAGTTATTGTCTACCAAGACCCATTTTAAAAAATGCACCCCCATTTTCCTAAGTTCACCTATGTGCCACCCGAAACCATTTGACCAATCGCTAGTGATTCACCCCCCACATTTCAGTTAGCATTGGTCAGGACCAGGTTCGGCATTCTAAAGTCACCAAACAGAAAACAGACTTCCAGTTCTTTCCATGAGGACTGCCACCGCATGGAAACAAACCCAAAAGAACGACTAATCTGACTCCAGAACTCTGTGGCAGCAGATAGACCTTGACTGAAGCTTTCTTCTGGGGCCCCGGGTAGGGAGATTTCATTGCACAACACACAACAGAATGTATTTACAATCCTCTTTCCCCACGTGATCCTCCCCCTCCCCACATCCTGGCAGGTGTCAAATCTCTTCCACTAGTCCTCCTCCATGACCGTGCCTCCCATATGCCTTATTTTCTAAAATTCAAGTTTTTGAAATCTCTCAAGCACGTAGCTGCTCCAGAAAGCCCAGACTGTCCCTGAGCGGACTGTGTCTAGTCCGTTTTCCTTGTGCCTACCTCTGTCAGATTCCCACGTGTTGGGGAACTCAGAGAGAAGGTCCCCTGCTGGAAGGATAAAAGAAGAAGGGAAGATGAGAAAACTCTTTGATTTTCAAATCCTTGTCTTGTGGGTGCATGAGGCTCAGAGGAGGTGCAGAAGCAGCCCCAAGGTCACCTGTGAATGGATGGCACCACTGGGCTGGTGGCCAGACTCCAAGCCCAGCACTTTTTCCTGTCCCTCTGTTTTCCCCAGTAGGGCCAGCGAGCTCAGGCCCAGGCACTGCATTGGGAAGAGCCTGGCTTTCCTCTCCAGGAAATGAAATGACCTCCTTTTTCTCCTCCACCCCAATCTCCTCCTGAGCCCTGCTCTAAGCCCCCCACCATAAGAAACAGGATTTACAAGCCAGCTGCTGTAATCCCTTTAAAATGAGGTTTGGGGACCACAGGGACTCTCTGGGCGTTTCATTTTTTCAAAACAATATTCCTGGCTCAAAAGCTAAGATTTCACCATCCTCAGGGGAGTCGAGACAAATGCGGCCTGGGCGACCCAGGTCCCAGGGCTTCCTTGGGGTTGAGAGGGACACCCTCTGAGTGTCTCCTGGGGCCATCTTTTCAGGTGAGGTTTTACAGCGGTGTGGGCCCGGACCTCTCTTTTCCACCTCTCTTTCCCGTGCCTGCTGCCTCATTGTGTACTATCTCCCCAACCTCGTAAAAAAGGAGCTACTCCTTCCACACTAGACCGCTAGGCAAGGCAGCTCCCTTGCTGGAGTTAGCTCTGAGTTAATAACTGATGGATCATCCTTTCCTATAAATCCATCATAGGGATGGATGCATGAGACCAGGAATGATAGAAATGCGCATAAAGGAGGTGGGGGCAGGCCTGTGGGGTGGGGAGGTGGGGGTACCAGGGAGACAGAGGGTAAAGCCAACCAGGCCGACACTGCGAAGTAGTCCAGACTCTGAACTAGGAGGGCCTGAGCAACACTTCAACTGAGCAGAGTCCTAGAGTCCAGGCCCATGCCTGCCAGCCGGCTCATTGGATACCTGGTCTAAGGAGCCACACAGGGTAGCCAACATGTCCCCTGAGAGATGAGCAAGCCCCCCCCAAGCCACACCCACCTCCACGTAGGCCCCACCCCTTCCCCAGACTTCCCTGCAGAGCCCTGACCCAGGTACCTTGACTGCAGAGCTGATGCTGCAGGTTTGGGGCGGGGCTCCCAGATCTGTGTTTCTGTCAAGCACTCCCCCCACCCTTTCCACCACAGACACACACGCAGGCATTCTTACAGCCAGCCGCCTGGAGAAACAGTGAATAAACCGTCATTTCCCAAGCACCAGTGAGCCGGGCGCTGGGCTGAGCACGGTAACCCCCCACAGGACCCAGTTAGTTGGGTACAGCTATCCCTATTTTACAGATGAGAACAGTGAAGCTCAGAGAGGTTAAGTGACCTGCCCAAGGTCACAGACCTAAGAAGCCGTGTTCAATCTCAGCTCTTTCTCATTCTGGAACCCATGTTTTCCATTTTCAGGATGTCAAGTAAGTGGGGTCAGCAAACCTCCTCCATAAAGGGCCAACGAGTGACGACTGTTGGCTGTCTGATTCCTCAGGCCGTAATGACTCCGCTCCGTGACTGTAGCCTGAAAGCACTGGTGAAGTCTGCCTCATCCAGCTGGCCTAGCTGAGTTCCAGTAAAACTTTATTTGCAAAAATGGGCAGTGAGTGGGATTTGCATAGCCCTGGAGTAAGGCATGCTCACAAGCATGCTCACACTGTCATCTCTGTCCCCTCTACCCACAAGAACGAGGACCAGAACACAAACACAGATAACTCTGGGTTGTCTGGCAGACCTGCCCAGGTGCCTATCTCCACCAGCGCCCCACTTCCCCCCCATTGCCCTAAAGAGCCCCCACTCTTCCCATCATCCTCACCCTGTGGCCTTGAAGGTTCCCATTTCCCCCTGGCTAGCACAGCCACTTCAGGCCCCTGGGGACAGACACAATCTGCATTTTCCTGCTGGGCCCCCTTCACCAGAAGGGCCAGGCTGTCTCAGGCCACACTCTGCTCCCAGAGCCTCCCCAAACCCAAGGACTCACAGAGGTTGGATCCTGGGTCAGAGTCACCCCAAAGAGGCATTCCCCACCCAAGCCAGTAAACCCTCAAAGCAGAGCTTCCTGCCATCACCATCTCCCAGGAGAAGGCTGAGCCTAGAGCCCAACCGCTTCCCCACTGGGCCTGGGCAGCATCAGCAAACCAAGAGTTGAAGGGCGGTGGCCAAGCCTGGGGAGCTTTAATAGGCCTGTTTTGTTTGGGGATCATGCATCCCTCCCAGAAGGCAGACAGACATGAGAGCTGATGACCGGGCCATTTGACCCTCGGTCCTGGGCCTCACTCTTCCCCTACCTTGCATCTATAGAGCACCTTGTGACCTCCTGCCAACCTGGTTCGGCTGATTCTCAGACCCTGTCCACACTGGAGTCATATGGGAACACTTGCCCCATTTGCCACTCACCCCACCTGCTCACTCCTCTCCTTGTCCAGGGGGAGACATGGCTGGACGTCTAGGCAGCTCGGACTGCTGGGCCCTGGCAGACAGCCTCCCACTGGGTCTGCGGGAAGTGAAGTGTGTGTTTCTGCTCCGTCTGTGTGTCCAAGTATGTGTGAGCACATGCGTACGTGTGTACACATCAGTCTGGTGTGTCAATGGTCCTTTGTGTGAGGACACATGTCACTTATGGGGTGCATGGGGGCAGGGTACACAGCATCTGTGTGCTGTGGGGAGCATGCGGGTGGCATATACAGCATCTGTGTGCACTTGTGCCTGTGTGTTTCTGTGTTCGTGCGAGACGTAAACCCCTGTGTTCCCCATCAAGGAAGGCTTGAGTAAGCAGAATCTGTGGCTTCCATGTCATTGGTTCCGGGCTCCTCACCCGGCAGCTACAGGGGCTCAAGGAAGCAGGTGGGAGCGACAAGGCCAACTGAGGCCTTGGTCCCAAACTAGCACTACATCACATCTGCCACATCCTATTGGGCAAATTGAGGGTCCCAGCCAGCCCAGACACTGGGCTGACTCAGTTCCGTGGCATCCCTCCTAACCCAGCCGCTGCCTGGTTCATTTATAAAGACTATGGTGAACTGTCCCTGCCATTGCAAAAAGAGGGACAGTATAACCACACCAACCTGCTGGGAGGACAGAGGGCCAACGTCTGTGTCAGGCACAGTGACAAATTGATAGCTGTCCCAGCACTTTATGGGAACCTCACTTCATCCCCCAAGTGCCCCGTGAGTAGAGTGACTGTACGCATAGCTCCTGTGGCCTCCCCACACCTTCGCCCTTTGCAGCAACTCCCATGCAGAGGAGTCTACTTCATGCCCCTCTATTTGCTTGATAGAATGTGACAGAGGTCATGTTTTGGGTCAAGGTCTCAGGCAGTCTTGTAGCTCCCAATTGCTTCCTTGAGCCCCTGCTGCTGCCCAGTGAAGGAGCCCAGGCTAGCCTGATGGGGACAGGGGGCCTCAATCTGTGAATGTGGTGTGAGTGAGAGGTGCGTGCGTACCTGCAGCCCTAGACGAGGCCAGCTAAACACCAAACATGCACGAGGGCCTGGCCCAGATCAGCCCAGCGCCTTCTCAACCGGCAGCTGACTGCACCCCCTGAAGTATAGACCCGTGGGCCATAATAACTGCTTGGTTTTATTTTAGCCACTGACTTGTGGTGTACATTTTACATCAGCACCAGCTCATGATAGAGGCCAGTATCTTTATTCTCCCTATTTTACAGACGAGGAAATTGAGAATGAGTGAAAACTTCCCCAAGGTCCCACAGTTTACATGTAAACCGGAGGGAGGATTCAAACCCACGTAGCCTAGTTCTAAGGTTTGGGAGTGGCCTCGTCTGCTTGGGCTACCATAATAAAATGCCACAGACTGGGTGGCTTCAACAACAGACACTTATTTTCTCACACTGGAGGCTAGAAGTCCAAGTTTGAGGTGTTGTCAGTGTTAGTTTCCAGTGAGGCCTCTCCTCCTGGAGTGTAGACAGCAGCCTTCCTGCTGTGCTCCTGTGTGCACCTTTCCTTGGTGCATGCAAGTAGAGAGAGAGAGCTCACTGGTGTCACTAGTGTCTCTTCCCCTCCTTATAAGGACATCAGTCCTGTTGGAAAAGGGCCCCACCCTTATCACTTTATTTAGCCTGAAGTCCCCGTCTCCAGGTACAGTCATATTGAAGGTTAAGGTAATATGTGAACTGAAAAGGTGGGTCAAAGTTCAGTCTACTACAAAGAGTTAACCTCTATGCCAGGCACAGCACAGGCCGCATGTAGGAATGAGTGGCCCCAGTTGACAAGACAAGGAACCAGAGGGTCAGAGAGCAGACCTCTGGGCTCCTGTGGCTGGTAAGGAGCCCAGGGAGGACAGCCCCCAGGCCTCTGCAATCTCAGCAGCCATGCCAGCCTCCGGGAAAGAACTATTCTCCTTCCCATCAGCTGCTTCTTGGCCTCTGGTTCTCAATGGAAGACTGGGACTGTTCCTCCTCCATTCTTGCAGCCACCTAGCCTGATAAAAAGCCTGGCCCTGAGTGAGAGGGATGGAGGGAGAAGTGCTGGGAGGGGAAGGCCCCAGGGCCTGGGCTCTTCCCTGGGGCCTGTTCTATATTCTCCCAGAGTTTCCCAGAAGAGTTAAGCCTCAGTTGCCCACAGTGGGTATCTACTCAGGAATACCTATACCCCTATCTCCCCCATACCCTGGCTGGTGTTTCCTGAGACCAAATCCCAAATAAACGATTTGCACTAGATCACTCTTCTCCAGGTCTATCCTGGGGAAATCTATACCATGTCAGTGCAAGAACAAAGAACAAAGCTGCTATTGTATACTATGTCAGAGGGTCAACCTTCACCCTCTCTAGAAAGAACACCTTTTCTCTCCTGAAAGCCTGGCAGGAACTGCTCTGGATTCTGCTCTCCAAATTGGGCAGAATCCCAGAGAAGGGGGCTACAAACAGCATCTGGAAGCTCCAGAGAGATCTACTTCTGCCTATGCCCTTGACCAAGGGCAGGAACCCACAGCCGGGGACAGCTTCATCTTGAGCCTGGGTTGTTCCTCAAGTTGGGCTCTCCCCAAGTGGTCACACTGGTGGCCAAAGCATGGCTGGGATGAAGCAGGACCCACCTGCCAAGACTAGAAGCTTTGCTCCCTAAGACTTTCCTTTGCGTGTTGAGCCGTGCCGTCACAGGGCAGTAAACGAGACCACAGTCAGCAAGCGCGTCTCTTGACCCGCCAAGTCCTACCAGACAGGGGGGCCTACAGTTTCTCTCCTTGAGGGAAAAAGGAAAGTTCCAAGGTTCACTTGCTGTCTCTCCCCAGGAGGGAACTCTCCAACCATCCCCCGACAAATGAGGAACTATCTACCTCAGAAAAGCCTTCCAATTCAGTAAGCAGCCCGATGTGCTGCCCCCACGCCCACCCTGCTGGGCCCACCCTCAGCAGCGTCAGCTCCTGGGGACAGCTCCTTCCTGCAGTGGCTGGATTTCCCAGCCCTGCCAGGGACGGCTAGTATGTTTCTCGTAACTCTGTTTCCCAGCCCATGTCCCTTTTTAACATCGTAAATTTAAAAATGTTCTTTTATAAAAGGCGGGGGCAGGAGAGGAATAAGAGGAGGGAAAAACCGAGTAACTATAAACAAAACATAAAAGATGCTTAATGGACGGCATAATGAGGCTGCAAGGAAAGAGCCTGGCATTGATTTTCCCTGACATTTCACCTATTAAATTATGAGCTTCGTAAGGAAGAGCCCAGATTTTTTTTCTTCTTCTTCTTCAGGCAATTAAGATTCTTTCATGAAGAACAAAGCTGCTATTGTCTGGGCTCTATGTGGGTCCAAGTTGCCTTAAGAGGCAAATAATGGTACTTGAAGGGTGGCCACTCAGGACCTAACCTGTAAGCCTCTTCTTTCCAATCTGATGGATACCTGGCTCTGTCCCTGAAGTCAAGGCCAGGGACCAGGAATGTTGGGGGGATTCCTAGGATGGGCTTGCCCCGGGAACATGATAAAAGATCACGAGAGACCCAGCTGCTCTGGGGGAAGTCTAGATCGGTCAGCAAAAGTAATGTAATTCACAAATCCCAGTACTAACCCTGCCAGGTAGGTAATAGAATCCCCATTTAACAGATGAGGAAACTGAGGTTCGAAGAGGTGAAGTTACTTCTGTGAGACCACTTATGTTTAAGTGGCAAAGTCAAGATTGTTAGGGCTGGCAATTCTCAAAACCCATCTTTTTTTGTTATACTTACTGCTATCTCTACTAGCATGGTCCCAGACACCAGGGAGAAAGCAGTGGGAGTGGCTGGCACTTTGACTTCAGTACCAGGAGGCAGCCATAGCTTCCCTGTCCTAATTTGTACCCACTGATAGGGCCTGAAACTGCCTTCTTACACACCCAAGACCCTCTTCTCTCCCTCTCTCATTTCCCTTATAAATCTAATCCTCAGCTCATTCATTCCCAGAGAGGTATCAACAGTAATTAACTGTTCAAAGTTGAGCCCTTCCAGGGGTATTTAGACCACGAAAAGTGGCAAGTCTAAAACTGAAGTCACAGAGGCATGAAAAGCAGTCACAGCAGCATGATAGGACATCACAGGCACGTGGTGGAGTTGAGAATGGATAACCTCAGGGCCTTTGGAATGCTCAAATAAAACCCAACAAAAAAGTACCATACATCCCCTGTGTGGGTCAGTCCAGAAGTGTGAGCCAAGGATGATTAAAGAGCCTAAAGGGAGCAGCCTAAATTACATCTCCTGAACTTTTCTGATCCATGTCCCTCTTGGTATTACTTAGAAACGTGGCTGGCCAGTGCCGGTCTCCAGGCCTCTGAGAGATCTGCTCACCCCATCCCTAATAGAGAGCCTCGATGGTAAGCATAGCCAGTAGGCCAGGGCTGTTCAAACATTTTACCCACCAAAGACAGTGATCTCCTACAATCCAGGAACAGGAGCTTCGCCACTCCCCCATTATGAGGCTCGCGCTTGGAGTAATAACATACAGAAAGGCAAGAGCTGCCAGGTAGTGGGTGCCTGTCCTATGTCAGCCTCAGAGCCAGGCACTCTAGTTGCTTGGTAGCATTGATAGGACCATTGCTCATCACTCTTTCCTCATACAGGAGGAACCTGAGTCACAGAGAGGTAAAAGAACTGACCCAAAGTCACAAGGGCAGAGCTGGGATCTTCTAGCCCTGCATGGCTGCAGAGCCTATGCTGTTACCCCCAGAGCTTACAGTCCTATCTCTCCAGGGGCAGTGAGAATTCAGATGTGCTGCTGCCGAAGCCACATGGACTTAGCTGAGTCTGCTCCTTAACACAAGAAGCTAGTCAGGAGGACACAGACTCCCCTTTGTGGACACCTGCTGTTTCAGAAGCCCATTTCTTCTTCCCTGTGGTGACCCTACAAGGTAAAATTGGTACCCCAATTTTCCTTTGACAAGGGCCCCAGCTTTCAGTCCATGTGGCATAATAAGCAGAAGAAGCCAGCTCTTTAACCCTGGTGTGAGCACATGACCCAGGCCCTGCCAATCAAAAGGCTTTACTTGCCCAAGACACAATGATTGGTTAAGGAAAGGGCACATGACCCAATTTGGGCCAATGAAAATCAGGCCCAAAACTTTCTTTGGAATGCCTGGGAAGGAGGTATGCTCTTCCAGCTGGGTTTGCTAAGCTGTTAGGAAGGAGAGCCTGGCAAGGCTGGTGGCCACTTTTGTAGAATTTGGGAATGAAGTAAAGCAGAGGTAGGCAGAGCCAAGAGACCAAGAGGGAAATCCTGATGGTACATGCCTGAAATGGGTTTACTGCTCTTTGCTATATAAACTCCTAAAACATAAATTCCTTTACTTTGGCCTTTACTGATTTGGACTAAGTTTCCGTTACTTGCAGCCAAGAGAGTCCTGATCGAGATACTCCTTGAGTTGGTCACTCTGGTTGCTCACCTTGTTTGTGGTGAGCTAAGCTATGAACTTCTTCCCCCACCACTACAGAACAAAGTTGCCTGCAGTGGCCCAGCCAGGAAGCTGTGAATTAGGATGCGCACAGCTCCTCAGAGACCACAGAACAAGGCACTAAGTATTGAAGAGCTCAGCCCTCAAGGCTGCCTGTTTCTTAGCTCCAAATCCACCAGGTTGAATCAGGACTGTTTCTTCTTTGTTTCCCCCAATCCTTGCATAGGGCTTGGCATTTAATCCATGCTCAGCAAACATCAATTCAGTGAACTGAAGTGTGGAGTCAGAAAACTGACATCCATGGCAGAAAATGCTAGAGACCTCTAAAATTCAATCTGCCTTTTTTTCTATAATATTAAAACTCTTGATTTTTAGCTTAGCAAGTAGCCACAAAAAAGAAAGACTATATTTTCCAGTGTTTCTTGCAGCTGAGTTTGGCCATGATATAGGTATAATAGTGCCCAGTCCATGACTCCCCATCCCACTTCCTTCTTCCCACTAACTGAAATGTGGACATGGTAGGGAACTCCTCCAACCATGTGGATGAGGTCAGCCCTCAAGGAAAATGGAGCAACAAGATGGAAGGGGCCTGGGTGGCCCACGGAATTCCACCCACATTCCTGGGTTACTCACATTCCCAGCGTTCTGTTTAAATCACTGTTGGCGAAAGCTACGCAATCACTAATGTATCCCACGAGTGCATATTCCTCAAGAAGAAAGGAAGAGGATACTCTGGGAGGGGACAGAACACATTCCTCTAAGGAGCTCCTTAGCTCCTTGCATTATTATTATGGATAAGGCATTTTCATCTACCATGTCTCCCTGTTAGGTGGGAAGACCTTTCCCATTTTTCCAGATGGGGAAACCAAGGCTCAGTG
Source organism: Arctocebus calabarensis (assembly GCA_963573935.1). Taxonomy (NCBI): domain Eukaryota; kingdom Metazoa; phylum Chordata; class Mammalia; order Primates; family Lorisidae; genus Arctocebus; species Arctocebus calabarensis. The sequence goes on from CAUYON010017151.1 coordinate 75,986, forward strand.
AGGTGGAGCTGTTGACCCCAGGTCTGTAACTAAGAAGAGGCTGAGCTGGGGCTCTCTCTTCAGTTCTATGTTCTCACCACATCCCAAGCCGAGCTGGGCACAAAGGAAGGACTGATCCAAGCTGAAGGAGACTACTGGCCTTCCTCCTACTCATGCTCCAAAGCCATGGGTTGCCAGAGAGAAGAGCATCCAGGCTGGCCACATCCCATCACAGGAAGTAGTGGGCAGTGGTTCAGACAGCTAGACCATCTTTCTTCCAAAGTGTCGGGGGGTCTGGACACTGGGGCCTCTCTTCCTGTTCCTCTTAGCAGGAATGAAAGAGAGTCCATCTCACAGGTAAGAGAGCCTGAGGCCTGGGCAGAGGACCTGACTGGATGTTAGAAGTCAGGGGCTCGGGAGGAATGGAAATTAATCTTGGAGCTTCCATCTAATCTTCCCCAAGACCTTACCTCTTCAACACAGCTATAATTCCTGCCCTGGCCAGCGGGCCTGTCCCAAACCTGGCAGAACAAGGAAGGGCAGGGACACCAAGGCCTGTGGTTTCCTGGGCTCGGTGGTGCCCACCCACTTTTCTTCTTGGGGTATCCAGTTATACAGTGTCCTCAAAGAAACCTCTGACCCAAGACACAAGTTTCCACTATGTCCTCTGAATTGGGCAACCCTGAAACAGTCCCCTGGGATACTAGAAACATCAGGGTAGGGACAGCCCTTAAAATATTCCTGGCAGAGCAAGCCAGGCCACCCCTCTGAGGAGACTGGGAGGGGTGGGGGTGGGGGAAGCCAGGAAACAGGTAGGCCGCACCCCTAGGATTGAGTTCATGACCTTGAACAGCCCATCCTGCAGCTCCTAGAAAACAATCTCAGGACCCTGCTTATCTCCTGATGACCAAGATGGGCACACGATCCATGCCTACAAATCATGGAATCCCCTCCCCACTCCCTGTCCACAGTGAATGGACCAAGAATTGGGCATGTCATCCAACCAGGGTAAACCATGGCCCTTCATGAAATTTGGTACTATGGATCCTGGAAGAGATAGAGTGTCTCCTCCTCAGGATCCCAACACATCAGCACCATGCATGCCTTAGGTTTCCAATGGGCATCTTTTCCACCGCATGGAGAAAGCCTGCCTAAAATAAAGCCATGCAGAGGAAAGCAAAGTCAAGTGGTGGAGAGAGACAAACATACAAAACCTCTGGATCCAGCCACACCATCAACTCTTGAAGTTCTCAATTACAGGAGCCAATACACTTCTTTTTTGCTTAAGCCAGCTTGAATTAGGTTCCTGTCACTTACAGCCAAGAGATTAGGGAGACGCCTCTGCTCTCTCAGCCAAACAAGGGGTCCGGACTCTGGTATTGCCTGGATTCTTTCCTGACAGCTCCCTCCTCTGGGTCCTCCCAGAAGAGCCTCTAATGATTGACAGCCCACTGCCTCCAATGCTCCAGACTTCCTTCTAGCTCAGACCTCAGACTTGCTCAGAGTCTGGGGTTCCCAGACTTCTAGACTCCTTCCCATGCACCTTCTGGCCATGGTGATGACTGGACAGGGCAAGCTGGGCAGTGGCTATGTGGACTTCTGAAACCCAGACCTTAGGAAATCTAAGCCAGAGGCAAGATGTGTCTCTGACTGCTTTAAGGGAAATTTTCTTTCAAATAGAATCATGGAATCTTTATTTTCAAAATACCAACATATTTATTTTTTACTTTGCTAACTGTGAATTTTATTAAAAAGATGGGCTTTTTTTCATTCCTTGTTTTAGTTCAGCTGCTCCTATTGCCCAGCATGGAGATATTTTGAAAGCCAAATAGATGTAGATTGGGGCATGGGGGCTGAAGGTGAAGAAGAGAGGTACTCTGAGAAGAAAGGGGGAGCAGTCCCCTGGGCCTACTGGATGCAGCACATCAAGTCAGCGGTGGCCTCACTGAAATGCTTCTGCTTCCCAGTCCAGAGCTCCCGCCACAATACCACAGTGTTGCCCCTTACTCCTTCCTGGTGGGCCCCATTTCACTGGGGGGACATCCACCCCCTCTCTCCCCATCACCAGCCCCAAGGGTGTCTCTCACTGTCTGAGACAGGCCTAGACATAGGCCTGTGACTCAGTTCTGGCCATCCAGACTAAGGAGAAAAAACTGCCAGGGTTCCCAGGAAAAGTTTCTTCATTGATTTACAAAAAGAGTGACAAACTGGATAGAGACACTCCCCTTATTCACTGGCTGGTGTCATGTCTGCCCGTGGTGCCTGGAAATGCTACAGCCACATATTCCACCATGGAGGTATTCATGTGGAGAGAAAGCCGACCTCTGAATATGCGCAGCCCACTTGCTCTGCTCCAAGCACTTTCCCACCCTACCCCAGGGCCTTTGCATATGCAGTTCCCTTCACATTCGTCTGGCTCCTTCTTCCCCTTCATAAAGGTCTCTGCTCACCTGTTAGTGCCTCAGAAAGACTTCTCTGACTTCTCTCCCTTCTGTCGTTCTCTATCCCCTTGCTTTGTTTTTTTAACTTCTGATTGACATTATTGGCCACAGGCCACACATACATGTATACATATGTATAAAATAGACACATACTGTATAATATACACACACTATGCATGTAATAATATATAATAAGTGTTTATATGTATGTGTGTGTATACATACTATACACATTTGGTATCCCTTATCTGAAATGTTTGGGATTACAAGTATACGAAATTTCAGATTTTTTCAGATTTTGGAATATTTGCATATACATAATGAGATATCTCCAGACCCAAGTCTAAAGACAGAAATCGTTTGTTTCATAGACACCTTACACACATAGCCTGAAGATCATTTATTTTTCCTTTGGGAATGCTGAATTAGCAATGTGTGGTGCACCTTGGACTGCAGTCCATCCCACAAGGACAGGTGTAGAATTTTCCACTTGTGGCATCATGTGGATATGCAAACAGTTTTGGATTTGGAAACATTTCAGATGTTCAAATTAGGGGTGCTCAACTTATACGTGTTAGGGATGCTCCAGTCTATACATGCTATGTATACAGGTTCCATATATAGTAGAACCCTTGAAGTTGATCACCCAAAGGACTGTAACAAAATGGTCAGCATATGGAGGTCGCCAACATAAGGAACTAGGCCTATGTACTGAAATTCCGGTCTATGAACATTAGGTCAGGTTAAGCAGGTGGTCATTGTAGAGAAGTGGTTACCTGGGGAGGCTCTCCTGTATGTCCAATGTGCGTGCAGGTATGTGTTTTATTATTAGTCTTCCAAACAGGAATGTAAGCTCCATGAAGGCAAGACTTTGCTTTTCTATCATGTAATCCCTAGGCTTAGGAGTGTCCTGGCTCATAGAAAATGCTCAATAATACCTGATGGATACAGGCAGGTAGGAAAGAGACTTGTGATCTTGATGACGCTGTGGAGCCTCTATGTTAAGCAGCCCTTGGGGCTTCTTGTTGCTGGTGGTAATACTTGTTCCTTAGTAAATACGTCTAAGCCAGCTGATGTGGGCTTTGGGTCTCTGACAGTGGAAAGCTCTCTATTTCATATGCCTGTGCATATGAAAAGGAAGCTAGGAAACCCTTCCCCAGCAGGACCCCTGCCATTCCCTCCCCATCCAAGCTGAGAGCTCTGCAGGAGTGAGGAGCCTGGGGTTGGGCATGAGCAAATGTCGGGGTCAAATGCCTGAGCTCACCACCTGCCAGTTGACAAGACTCCTTAGTTCTCTGAGCTTCAGTCCCTCAATTATAAGACAGGAACTGCAGTGACAATGTCCACCACATGGACTTACTATAAGTATTCCGCAAGACAATAGGAGGGTTTCAAAGTCAGGCAGATTTGGGTAAAAGACGCTGCGTGGCCACTTTCTGACAGCATGACCTTGAGCAGGAGCCTTCTCCTGTCTGTGCCCTGAGCTCCTCATCTGTCTTGGGGAGACAACAGTGGTGCTGATTTAAGTGAACTAAAGGAGGTGATGTGTACGAGTTGCTTCGCACAGTGTTTATTAAGATATTAAGCGTGTGCAGGTACACCCATAAACATTCTTTCTCAGGGCCACAAGACTCAGCTGCTTCCCTCAAGAGGCCACAGGGGATAAGGCAAAGAGGTGCGCAGGAATCAGCTTTGCTGGGGCAGGTGAAGGTGTTTGGGTATACTCCAAGGGGTTAATTTCTGGCCCTCCCCGGGTGAGGTCGGCCTCCTCCACCCTGGAAGCAGTTTGCATGAGGTGCAGCATCTTACCTAGGTGGGGGGCCTGTGAGCCCCTTGGCACTGACCTTGTGAATTTTATACCCAGGTCGGTGCCCTCCACCACCCACAGGAAGTAGCAGAGGCCACAGGCTCATCCCTATGCCCTGGCTGATTTCAAACTGAAGGCATTAGGCTCACTAATCGCCTGTAATCACCTTGTTTGAATTAGCATGGCAAGTGCTTCCGACTAAACGGTCTGTTATTCCAAATAACCCTCAGTGGTTTTAATTACGTCCCCTGGAATGCCTGGCCTCCTGGCCCTCAGCTTTATTAGGGAGGGGTCCTGTTAACCGCAGGATGGGGCGTGATTCCTGACCTCCCCTCCACAGGCCCGGTAATAAGGAGAAGCAGGAGAAAGTCTTTGCCAGTCCAGACTCTTCCTTGGCTCTATATTTAAAACCATCACAGGATGGAGGGCATGACCCCCCGCCCCTCTCTCGCCCCCACTCTTGAGTTCCATCTGCTTCCAGCAACCAATAGAGTAGTAGCCTAGACACCAGCCCAGAGCCCACAGTCCCTTTCTATTTGGCAACAGAATATTCCATCCTATTGTTTTCATCCGGACTGGATTTTCTTGTTCTGTTTGGCTCATTCAAGGCTGGACGGTTATTCCTATTAACATCTCCCCAACTTACAAGCGAAGAAGCAGGCCCAGAGAAGTAGTAACTAGCTCAAGGGCAGGTAGTGAAGCAGCCCTTCTCAACGTTGCCTGTGCCCACAGGCCTGGGGATCCTGTCAAAGTGCAGAATGTGCCTGTGTGGGGATGGAGCAGGGCCTGGGATGCTCCATGTCTGACCAGCTCCCAACACACTTTGATACCAGGCTGCTGTCCTGTTGGCAGAAAGGAGGGGCGCTAATGTGGTCAGACCTTCTCCTCACAGGTTCTACACTAGGCACTTGACTATCCTTACTCCATCCCCTTTCCCCACCACCCTGAGAGGGTGGGGAATATTTATCCCCACCTGCTCACCTGAGCAGTACGTGGACTTAGCCTGGGAAGGTGAGGAGCTTGGGGCTCACCCAACAGCCCCTGACATTGGGAGTGTGGCGTGGATGGGGTAGGGGACAAGGAAGGAAGAACTGATGCCCATTTCCGGAGAGAGGCAGGCTGCAGAGAACAGAGCTGAGCCCAGAACTCAGGGCTCCTTGTCTTTCCTGGCTTCCTGACCCAGGACTTATGCCCCGTGCAAGTGTCTGAGTTGCCTGGCGGGGGCCCCATCCTACCCAGGGCTCAGCCCTACAGAAGAGGGTGGGTAGTGGAAGAAAACATTCATTCATTCAACAGGTGTGTCTTGGCAGCTAGGCATGGGAATTCACACCTGTAGTCTCAGCTACTCAGAAGCTATGATTATGCCTGTTAATAGTCCCTGCACTCCAGTCTGGGCAACATGGCAAGATCCTGTCTCTGATAAAGTAAAGAAATTAAAAAATATATATCTGGAGCTCAGGTCCTGATACACAGAAGGCCTTCAATAAATGTTTCCTATGTGTGGGACCTTTGCAAGATGCTGGCCATGTAGTGGTGAGCTGAGCAGATGCTGGGTCTGCCCCTGCAGGAGGTGTAGGCTAGAGAATGTTGAGCAGAGCACCAGGGCTTGAATTGAGGGCTTATCAGGTCCAGACCCTGTGTCCCTTGCCTTACAGATCTCATCCCATCAGATCCTAAAAAGCACCAAGTGAAGTGGATATCAGTGTCCTCCTAATGGAAGAAACTGAGGGCCAGAGAGGGTGAGTCATTTGCTCAGGATCACACAGCCACTGGTTAAATGGCAGAGCCAGAACTTGCAGCTGGGCCTTTCAATCCACAGCCCATCCCCTCAGTGCAGCCCTCAGAACCAGGCTGGGGAGGGAAGGATTCCAAGGTCTTCCAGGCAGAGCTGCCACAAAGGCATGGTTCTATTTAATCACATGGGGAGGGGGGTACATTTTCCCTGTTCCACACTGACGACACTAGGGTGAACCTTGAACTGCTAAATTGAGTGAGATGTGGAAGGGCAAAAGGTGAAGTGAGCCTGCCCAGAGCCCACGGGGCTGGGGAAATGAGCTAATTAGGACCTTCCAGCCATGCCGGCCCACAGCTGGGCTGCCCAGCTGGTTCTGGGTGGACAGAGTCCTCCCTGGCCCTGAGTTCAGAGGGTCAGCCCTGCCTTGAGAACAGCATGGTTCTATCCCTGCCTCTCTGCTCCCCTGAGCTCTCAGGTGCTACAGCCAGGAAAAGGAGCCACAGCCTTGTGACAGACCGCTAATTCTTATCCACGTCTTTAGAGACCAGTGGTTAGCTTGAATATGGTGGCTGTCAGGCAGTGTCTGGCAAGGAGGCTTGTGCCCTTAGCCTTATGCTCACAAACTCATTGGATTGGGCGATGAGCTCCAGGGCACAGGAACCAATATGTTCAATTCACCACTGGCTCTGTAGCACCCAACACACCCAGCACAAGGCCTGGCACTACAGTGAATGCTCAATACATATTATTTGAATGAATTAAGAAAAAAAGTGGCTGTGTATATCACAGGATCCACACCAATCAGCCTTTTCTGGCCAGCATAGGTGTGATTTGGATTTGATTTGGTTTTGCTTTAACAGGATTCATTCAAGCAGCACTTGCTGGTTCCTATGCCTGGTCTGGACACTGGGAACTCAAAGCTTCAGGGAGTCCCTGGGAGCCACAGGCTGATGAGCAAGACTCATAATTAATTCCAGATATCTAAGTCTATGATAGAGCCTGTGCTCAAAATTTACATTTTTTAAATACCTAAGCCTGTGATAGTCAAAAAAGGCTTCTTGAGGAGGTGGCCTTGGAGTCCATCTCTAAAGAAGAGAAGAGGTAGAGAAGAGGGGATGGCCACAGAATGCCAGGTCAGCAGCAGAAGCATCGACACCAGGATTTTATACATTGCAGGCAGGAGAACATGTCCCTGCATGGCTCAAACATCTGTAAAATAGGCATAAAGTCCCTGCCCAATGGCCTCTGCTACTAATCTTTGATACAAGGCTAACAGGGAAGCAAAGGGATCTCTGATTTAATTCGGAAAAGGGACCTAAGGGAGGTAGGAGATGAAAGCTAATGTACCCAGGTAGGCCCTGAGTACACAGAGTGAAAACAGACACGGCCCTGGTTCACTCTCTGAGCTTCTAATGGGGAAAAGTGAGGTCAACCACTCATACAACACACAGTAGACACAAACGGGGTGGGGACTGTTCAAAGAAGTCACCTGTTATATGGCAAGGAAGTCGAAACCATCAGTGGAGTAGGCGTGGGAGTAGAAGAGACTTCCAGAATAGTTGTAGTCTAAGCTGTTCACTTTACTTCCAGCCTCGCAAAGCTCAATGAACAATGTCAAGTACAGTGTCTCTATGAACCCACTTCATCTAGGCCATCACCCTGCAAGGAGGGTTCCATGATGATCCCCATTTCACAGAGGAGGAAACCAAGGGCCAGAGATGTGAAGTCACTTGTCCAGGGTCCTGGTGCAGGTGTGGGAGGGAGCTAGAATTTGAACCCAGGAACATTTGGTGGGCTCTCCTCCACAACACACTGCCTTCTGTTCTCCTGAACTTAGTCTGAGAAGAGGGAGGTGGGGAGGAGATGGTCCCTCAGTCTCCCTTATGGAGAACTGAATCCGTCTATCATCAGATCCATCAATTCTTTAAACAAGGCAACGCCTGAGAAAACATCCGGTATAGGTCGAGCCAACAAATTCAAGCATCATGACTCTCAGGACCAGAGGGGCCATAAAAGAGAAAGTAATTCAATAAAGAATTATTGTTGTCATCTCTTGGAAATATTTTTCATTTTTCTAAGGGAGTTCACAATTAAAGGAACAGATAAGAACACAGGTTAAAGTAAAATGAAATGTTTTAATCATCATTTTAATAATCGCTGGTATGGTTTGCAAACCCTGTGCTAAGTCCGTGTGGTAAAGACCTAGGAACGCAGACATGGAAAGGACTCATGTCCTCAAGAAAGTCACATTCCCAGCTAAGAAGACAAGACAGGAATGTCTGGATGCCTAGGAGTTTAAATAACAACATAAGCGGGAAGGGACAATTTGGTAAAAAGACATTACCCGGTTCATTGTAAAGGGAGTGGCCCAGGCAGATGACTCTAAGGCTGGGGCCATCACTCAGGGTGCCAGATAGAGGAAGCTTTCCCTGGAAGGAAGAACATTGTTGGGTCTTTTTTTAAGTATTATTATTATGTCAGATTAATATGAGGGTATCAACAATTAGGTTACAATGTTTGCATTTGTTAATTCAAGTCCCTGTTGGAGTTGCGTCCCACACCCAGGAGGTGTGCCATATACCCTTACATTATGCTAATTAGGTGGGAACTTGCCAATCTCCTTCCCTCTCCCCTTCCCCCAACTTGAGTTGGATTTTTTCTCTTGTGTGGGAATATATTAGTCCATCTCCTGGCTGCATATTAGTATTAAGTACATTGGATACTTACTTTTCCATTCTTGCAATAACTTTACTAAGGAGAAGGTTCTTCAACTCCATCCAGGTTAATATAAAAGATGCAAAGTCTCCATCTTTTTGCTGGCTGAATAGTATCCCATGGCATACATATATCTCGGTTTATTAATCCATTCATGTGTTGATGGGCATTTAGGATGTTCCAGCATCTTGGTGTTTGTAAATTGAAGGGCAATAAGCCATCTAATGCAAATGTCCTTATGGTAAAATGGTGATTTTTCTTCTGTAGATGCCTAGTAATGGGATTGTGGGATCGCATGGGAGGTCTATGGGGAATGGGAGAAACTTGATTAGACAAAGATGAGGGCTACATCCGGAGAGCCATCCTGGTCCTTTCTGTCATCCTTGAAGTAAATCCTTGGGTGTGCGGAGCAGCCTGCATCAGCTCTCTTAAGAACAAGACGGGGACAGCGCCTGTGGCTCAAAGGAGTAGGGTGCCAGCCCCATATGCTGGAGGTGGCCAGTTCAAACCAAGCCCTGGCCAAAAACCTCAGGGGGGAAAAAAAAAAAAAGAACAAGACAGATTTTTATTAAGGAAAAAGAAATCCAATTTGGGGTCAGTGGCCACACTGGCAGCACCTTCCCCAGTGAAAGCTGACGCTGTGGTCCATTCAGCAAACGGCAGGTCCAGACACTGGAGAAAGTGGCGCCGACCAGCGGGAAGGCTGAGTGGCCCCTCGGCTGACCCCGGGAAGCTTTTTCCATTTTCCTAATGTTCTCCAGGGGGCCTGGTCTCTCGTGGAGAAGCAATGCCAAAACTGGCCCAAAAAATAGCAAGTGGGAGTTTTCTGCTTAGAACAGTTCAAAAATCTAGGACTTGGGGTGTGGGGCAGCTCCTTGAGGGACTTGTGGATCACAATCTGTCTTGTAAGAATTACTCAGATTGTGGCTCTGACAGTGTCTGGAGCCCTCTGCACTCTGTAGGCCCCTGCAATCAGGTCACCAGGAACGTCACTTTGCCCCTCTTTCAAGGTCATTAGCTCAAGCCCTTGTCTCATCTCCCTTTATCAGTTAAGAAGCAAGACAGGTTGAAAGAGCCCTGTCTGGTGGGCTCTCCCACCACGTCGCAGAAACCCACCTTGGAGGTGGGATATGGGACAGGGCGCAGGGAACTGGCCGCCTGCTCTGCCAGTCCCATCTCTCCAGCAATCAGACCCAGTGAGGCAGTGTGGGCCGACAGGGCGGCATTTAGTCAAACCCTTGCATATCAGTTTTGATTTCAACTGGAATCGCCTCCGTCAGCTGGATTTCAAAAGACAGCGTTACTAATGAGAAACACACAAGCTCTTGAAATGAAGTTAACTTCTTTAAAAAAAAATGGGGGGGGGCTCTGTTTCTTTGGCTCTGTTGATACATATTAGAACCACATTGTCTGAGAGGAAAAAAAGGAAATGCCGTTCTGCTTCTGAGCAGAAATACGGGAGTCCTTGTACTGTGGAAGACGCAGGGAGGCTGGTGTCTCGGCGTGTCCTATCGCTCCAGACTCGGAGGGGCTTTTGTATTTGTTTTTGTTTTGGGGGGCACTGGGAATTTGTAACTTCGATTTCAAACAGGAGGACACAGAGTCCCTGGAGCAGGCAGACATGAATGAATACCAATGAACGCTTAGGATTTTTTTTTTTTTAAGAGCCGGCTTGTTTTAAGAGAAGCAGGAAGCATGGACTCAAGGACAGGCTTGAGTTTGGGGTCTGTCCCATCCCCTTCCACATCACAGCTCTGTGCACCTGGGCAAGTCACCTCGCACTGTGTGACTCTGTTTCCTCCTTTTGTCTGTGGGGGAAGCCAGAAACACCTCCCTCGCGGAGGGGGCCCCCGGGAGGATCAAAGATTCCCTGCGAGGACACACCTGGCCTGCATGACACTCAGTCCCTGCTCAGAGAATGGCACTTGGGTTGGAGGCGTCATTGTCATCTGGGAGCTGTTAGAGCCAGAAAGCTCGTTAGGGCCTGGCGCTTCTCATATACACCCTATGGAGGGTTCCCTGGAACCTGCTGGAGCCTTGAGAACTTGTTCTGTAGAAATGTGCTTATTTCATAGCTGATGGAGGAGAAAGGGAGAGGGGTCCCTCGTCCTCTGCTCCATCACGAGCAGAGCCAAACAAGACTGGAGAAAGAGAGGGACCTCCTGCCCCTGGAGAGGAAGCAGAGAGGCTGTTTCTGAATATTTCAGGGACTGACTCCTCCTAGAGCCTGAGTGTGGGCCCTGCCCTGTTCTCATCAGCTCTTCTCCAGAAAGGCAGCCTGGGCCACTGGCAGCTCTCCAGTCCCTGGGTGTGCAGTGTCTTCCCGTTCTGGGCCTTGGTTTACCCATCTATGCCAAAAAGAAGTTGGCTGAGATGATCCTGAGGTCCCTTTCAGAGCGGGTTATTTGCAGTCTGTGAAGGGCCGAGACTCCCTCTGGCCTAGAGTGACGTTCAGATGGCTAAAAAGGGGACTTCCAGCAGCTGACATTCCTATCCCAGGACCCCCCGCCATCTTACAGCCTTCAGTATCTTCAGCGACTTCCCAACGTGGCCGGGTCCCTAGAAACACTGATGTAGGCAGGAGCCAGGTGGCCCGTCTTCACCCGGAGGGGATTCCATGGGATGAAAGATACATCGGTTTGCAAAATCAAACACAGCTTCACTCCCAAGGGAACAAAGTGGGTTCCATGAGCCCTAAAACACACTGCCAGAGCCATTGTCTTTTGGAGGGACAAAGGCCAGTCATGCTGAAATCTGGCTCAGATAGGGAACAGGGTCCCCGGGGGCTCTGGTTTTGGTTCCATGTAGCTTCGATCTATTCCTTCGGCTTCTCCAAAGCCTCTTGCAAAAGCATCCTGAGGACAAATGACGGGAGTTGCTCCTCCCTCCACTCTGCCTCATGACAGGCCGGGTCTCCACCTTTAGAGGTTCTCCTGGCATCTAGGAGGGAGTGGGCAAGTGCGTCGGTCACATAGGGTTTCTTTCCCTGAGATCAGAAACCTGGTCTGAGCCCCGATTCTTTCTCAGCCAAGCAGCTTCAGGCCTCCATCTCGTGGAACCTCAGTTTGTCCAACACCCAGCTGTTAGGGCGTTACAAGGACAAGCTCCGTGACTGGTTTTCTCTCATTGGGAGGGGCCCTATTAGACACTGTGCATTCTTTATAAGTCTAGAAATCATCTAGGGGTAAAGGTAGGAGGGGGTGGGGAGTTGCCCCCCAAAACCTATCCTGACATTCCCATTTGGCAGTTTCTACCATTTCAGAGCCGGGCCCACCATGTGCCGTCCTGGGTCTTGCTGAAATCCTCTAGCAGGGGTCCACATGTAGCCTAGATCCAGACAGGGAGAAAGGGATGGAATTTTTGCAAACGGAGGACAGGGCAGTCCCAGCCTTTCATGATTTTCTGTCCCCAGGACCCCACAGCTGCCCCGTTTGAGGTACAGATAGCTTCCAAATCAGGGGTCTTTCGAGGTTGGTAGCCCCTATGAGGACCTAATCAGCTGGACCTGTGCCAGGTCTCCTCTACAGCCGGACAGCGCCTGGCCCCCGCATCTGGGGGACCTGTTTGCAGCCAAAGCCAGACCCTGACCCAACACGCCCCCAACCCTTTCAGTCACCTTGAACGAGGAATATTTTTTTCATTAACATCCTATTCCTTTGCTCCCCACTCCATAGACCCCCAAACAGGCCCCCAAGCTTGAGCTTCCCCTCCCTGTCCTCACAACCTCATAATATCCCCAGGCAGCTGGAAGGGGGAGGCAGTGATCTCAGCGGACAGCCATGCGCTGCAGCCCCGCCGCCCACCCGACCCCTCAGCCAACGAGCTATCTTCTTTCCCTTCGCCCACGGTGGAGACAGCTCCCTGCCCAGCAGACTTCTCCCCTGCTAGGTCTCCTGGGGGCTTCTACCCCAGAGACAAGTTCTGACACAGGAAAGTCAACTGCCCTTTTGTGTGCCAGATGTGTTCTCAGAGACTGTCTTGTTTAATCATCCTTGTCCCCATTTGACAGATGAGGAAACTGAGGGGTCTTGTTCTGACTCTTCTCCCCAGGTGCAGACTCTTCGCACTGGAGGGGGGCTGGATGAGGGCTCTCTGAACACACCCCTTGGCCGCTCTGAGGGGTGTAGCGGCCTTTGCTGCATACGTGTGTGCTCCTCGCCAGCTGCCCCAAGGCTGTGCTGATCCAGCACTTCCCCCGCCTCTGCTCTCCTCCTCTGTCTTCCCATTCTTTCCTCCAAAAATGCTGACTGTAGTTGATAATATAACAGAAATTCCGCTCTGGAGGAAACCAACAGGCCTGTGGCTCAAGAAATCATAAGGGGAGCACATTTGAGTTGAAAAAAAAGGAAAAACTGGAGATGCTTTGGCTTTAGAGTCATTTACATCTTGGTTCAAATTCCAGCTCTGCCACTGACTGGTTGTGTGGCCCTCAGCAAGTCGCTCCTTGGAATGCCAGCTCCTGTTAAGTGGGAATGTTAGAAAAAGTTCTTACATCTAAGTATTTGAGGGAGAACTAACTGAGAATCGTTCGGAGCTCAGGAAATGTTGGCTGCAACGATGAAGAAGAAGAAAAAGGATGGGGAGGAAGAGGAGGAGGAATTTTTTAAGGTTCTTGATACTTGCTGGAAACTGCAGTCAACTACACTAGGGTACCTCACATTGCCTTCCTGCCAACATCAGGAGGGAGGGCGAAGGAGCAAAGTGTTGATGGTTTAGGGTGGCACTGCCCAAGAAAGCAGCTACTAGCCACATGTGGCTATTTATGTGAAAATTAAATAAAGTTAAAAATCAGTTTCTCAGTTGCCAGGTCTTAAGTGCCCAGCAGGCACATGTGCCTACGGGTGCTGTGACTGGACAGCACAGCTAAGTCCTGAAGTACTGAGTAAGAGCTTAAGTCCCCAAGACAGCCAGCCTAGATGCAGAGCTTGCCTTTCCTGCTTTCTAGCCATGTAACTCCAGGCCATTGCTCAGTTTCCATCTGCCTCAGGGATAATAATAATATATACCTCCTAGAGTTGCCATGAAGAGTAAATGAATTAACATTTGTAAAGCCCTTAGTATTTGGCACAACATGAGGGCTGTTAACTGAATGATAACCATTTAGAAATTATGAAAGTCTATGTATTTATACCCCACATATAAGTGTCAGGAACCCTCCCCCAACACACACACACACTTCAGTAATTATCATGTTCCAGATTCCATATCAAGTGAGTCATTATGTAGAATAGCTTATTTAATTTTAATGCTTATACATAATTTAAGTGACAAATTGACTCAAAGAGAGGAAGAGAAAAATGTGTCAGAAACCAAAGATCTGAAAGATATAGCACCTGAACACTGGATTTTACCTATAGCTTCCCTGTGGCCAAGGTGAAAAGGAAAACATGGTAGATGGTTTCATTCTTATCTGATGATTAGATGAACTCATGTGTTTTCTCTTACCTAAGATTTGACATAATAGATAATCTTGATACATATGTGCATCAATGTAGGCTTGTTGTGGTTGTTGTTGTTTTTGAGACAGAGTCTCACTATGTCACCCTCAGTAGAATGCTGTGGCGTTACAGCTCACAGCAACCTCAAACTCTTGGGCTTAAGTGATTCTCTTGCCTCAGCCTACCAAGTAGCTGGGAATACAGGTGCCCACCACAATGCCCGGCTATCTTTTGGTTGCAGTTGTCATTGTTTAGCCGACCTGAGCTGGGCTCAAACCTGCCAGCCTCGGTGCATGTGGCTGGTGCATAACCACTATGTTGCGGGCACCAAGCCCAATGTAGGTTTTTTTAAGTCTGTGATTAGCCCTCTTTTCATGCAAATCCTAAATTTCTAAGCTCCTATACACGAGGTTTTATTTCCCCAAAGCCTTTAAAGAGTGTTGGCCAGTTCTTATGCCCCAGAGTGTTCTAATAACCTCTGAAATGTTTCCACTGGACCCAGATCCTGACTTTCAAGCCCCTTTTTCATGAAACAAGTGGTGTATGCTTCAGCCACGTCATAACCTGGCACACATCTGTTCTTAGCACAGAAATCACCATAGAAGTTCATAAGCCTTCTTTGTCCTGGGATCTTATAGTAGTGCCCATTTCACAGCCATAGGAAACAATGTCACAGACAGAGCAAGTTGGCTCTGGACCAGTGAGAGATGGCAGGGATGCCCAGGGCAGCATCTCTGAGATCCAGAGATTGCAGCTACCCCTAAGCCTCTCATGTTTCGTCTGCTTCTGCCTGGAAATGGGGTGGAGAGGAGCCTCGGGAGACACAGGATGTGGCTGCTAACTAGATTAGCCTCCAGCTAATGCCATCCCACCCGGCTCCACGGAGACGTCTGCTAGTCTGCCCGTTTCACCAAAATAGTCTTCTCCCTGGTGCCCCACGCCCGGGGCTGGCAGCCCAGCAAGCTGGGAACAGGAGCGGCATCTAGAAGCCCACAACATGGCAAAGGCAGAGCTGAAGAGACTCTGCAGGAAATGGCTGGGCCCAGGACCAGCAGCAGTGCCATCATAACACAGGAGATGTGTGTGGCCTCTGCTATGGCCGAGCACCTGCCCTGGTTAGTGATCTCTTCCCTTGATGTATTTACTCCCCAAGACCCATCCCCAGGACTGTGGCTAATCTCTGCAATTACTTGTGAGTCCACCAACATGAAAAGCTCCACCCTAGACATAGCCCCTTTGGAAAGAGAAGTCTTGAAGCTCAAAATGCCTTCCAGGCCCAAGCAAGGGAACTGTAATTATGAGTGATGGGCACAAGAGTTGATCTGGTTCAATGCCCCTATTATCCAGTGAATTGCACCCCCCAAGACCCCATGGTGATGTCCTGATGCCCAGTTCACAGAATGTGACTGTATTTGGAGATAGGGTCTTTAAAGAGGTAATTAGGGTAAAATGAGGTCATATCACTTTGAGTTCTAATCCAGTGTGACTGGTGCCCTTGCAAGAAGAGAGTAGAAGACAGACAGAGGAAAGGCCATGTGAGGAAACAGGGAGAAGGTGGTCATCTGCAAACAGAGAGGCCTCAGAAGCCACCCCTGCCAACACCCTGATTTCAGACTTCAGTCCTCCAGGATCGTGAGAAAATAAACTTCTACTGTTGAAGCTGCCCACTGCATGGTACTTTGTTATGACAGCCCTTGCAAGCTAATATAGACCCTGATTAATCTCCCATTATATTGAACTACATACCCCAAACAAGGCTGCCGAGTAATTCTCATCACTCAGGTAGGAAAAAGCGAGAATGAGTACACATTGAAGACCTACTATGTGCCAGAGACAGCACACAGAATCTTCTTAACCCTGCCAGACATAAGCAAGGGTCACAGTCTCCAACTGAGGAACCAAAGAACCACCAGAAATGGAGCTCCTCTGAGCTCAGTTTAAACTTAAATGCCCCATCACACCCCAGAAGATCACCTCTTGCCCAGACAATATTCAGTAAGATATATATATATACTGCTTTGTTTTGGGTTTTGTTTTGTGTTGGTTTTTTTTTTGTTTGTTTGTTTTTGTTATTGTTGTTTTGTTTTTAATTTCAACATCTTCCCTAAAGATTTTTCTTTTCTTTTTTCTTTCTTGTATTTTTTCATTTTTCTAGTTTAAATATAATTTTCCATTGTTGCCTTTTTCAACAATTAGAACTTCATTTTTGCTAGTGTTTCTACCCTTATTATTTTTTTCCCCAATTTTAGCCCATAAAGTTTTCATTTTGCTTGTATTGGTTTGATTTATTGCATCTTTGTCTTTCCTCCCTACTTGGTGGAGGTGGGATACTGTGTCCAAACAGGCTGGCAAAGAGCTGCTGACCTAACCACCCAACTCATCACCCCCAGAGGTTGGGGGTTCTTAAGGTTGGGTCATAATACCCTACTATACACCTATATTGCTGCCGTCCCCCTCTTTCTATGCCTCTCTTCTTTTTGCTAATAGTTGCTTCTACTCACCCCCTCTCCTTTCTCCTTTTTCTTTTTTTTTCTTTCCTTTTTTTTCCCTTCTTGCTCTCCAGTCTTCTCATCCTTCTGGTCCTGTACCAAGAGGACTCATTGAAACCCTAGTGCAGAGGCACAGCAACTTAAAGAGCAAGAGGAAGTGAAAGGAAAATTTGGGCAAGGAAACAGATAAAAGAAACCACTTGTGAGGAAGAATCAGCAGAAAACTCCTGGCATCATGAAAAACCAGTCCAGAGCAACCCCCACAAGGGGCTGTGAGGTAGCTACTGCAGAGGATTCCACCTATAAGGAAATGTTAGAAATGACAGAAAGGGAATTTAGAATACAGATGATGAAAACAATCAAGGAAATGAAGGAAACAATGAAGGAAACTGCTGACAAAATGGAAAAGGAAATCCAAAAACATTATCAAATAAGAGATGAACACTATGGCTCGGCACCTGTGGCTCAACAGGCTAAGGCGCCAGCCACGTACACCTGAGCTGGTGGGTTCAAATCCAGCCCAGGC
>CAUYON010017153.1:0-65966 GCA_963573935.1 Arctocebus calabarensis
AAAGACTGGGAGAGAAACGGAGAGAGCTTCTCTCTCCCCACTAGAATTTTCTCCCTCTAACAGATGCCTTAATGTTTTCTGTATTCTTTTCTTTCTTTTCTGTGAATAAATTCTGTCTTACAAAAAAAAAAAAAAGAAAAAGGAAAGTCGGTAATATTTGGGGGAATGGGATTATTGAACAATGTTCCCCCTTATGACTCTACTCTTTTACAAATTTGAACTGGGCCTCTCGATGTGCTTGTTTGTAATCTTCTCTTTTAATCTAATAAGTGTGTTTTATATTTTATGTTTTTATATTTTATGGTTTACGCACACAAAAGCAAACATATATTTAAATCTAGCTTTCCTAGCTCTCAAACGATCAAATAATTATCATCTTAAATCAGCTACACAAGGCTTCCTGGTTACAGAGACAACATTCTGACAAATGGAATCTAATAGTCTGGCAAGAATATTTCTCATATAAGCATTATATCCTGGTTGTTGTCTGGCAAATTTATTAAAAACAAGGTTCTAACCAAAGAAGCTTCTGATCCTATAAAGGAGGAAATGAACATTTGAGTACCTCCTCTGGGCCAAATTGTGCTACACACGTTCATATGCTCTTATTTGATGTCCTGAAAAAATTCCGCATATCGTACTATTGTCCCATTTTACATAATGGTTCTAGATAACTAGTCCAAGGTTACATGGGTAATACAGTAAGTTTCCATCTACTTAACACAGCAAACCACACACTGCACCTCCCACACAGGCTGTGACCATACCTGCCTGTAAGTAATGACTTGAAAAAAGCTGACCCCATCACCCACCATTAAAACTATATGCCTCAAAGCCTTCAAGAAATTCCAGCATTAACAATTACATATGTCACTTGCGCTAGACTGTTTACTGCAGCTCAATTTACAATCACCAAAATGTGAAACAGCCTAAATGCCCACCAACCCAGGAATGGATTAATAAGCTGTGGTGTATGTAAACCATGGAATACTATTCAGCCACTAAAAAAGATGGAGACTTTACATCTTTTGTATTAACCTGGATGGATGTGCAACACATTATTCTTAGTAAAGCATCACAAGAATGGAGAAACAAGAATCCTATGTACTCAATTCTGGTATGAGGACAATTACGGTCCTAGTACATGGTAGGGGTAGGGAATGGGGAAACCTGGGAAAGGGAAGGGGGGGTTGGGGGGACAAGGGTTGTGGTACACCTTTTTGGGGACAGGACACAATTATAAGAGGGTCCTTATCTAACAAAAGCAATCAATGTAACCTGGTTCTGTGTTCCCTCAATGAATCCCCAACAATAAAAAAAAAAAAAAAAAAAATTAACTACAAGCCAGGAGTGGTGGCTCACTCCTAACATTTTTGGGAGGTCAAGCAGGAGGAATGCTTGAGACTAGGAGTTCAATACACGCCTGGGCAATATTGCAAGACCCCCATATCTACAAGGAAAAAAAACCTCTTTTAATTTAGCTGGGGATGACGACACATGCCTGTAGTCCCAGCGACTTCGAAGTCTGAGGCAGGAGGATCACTGGAACCAGGAGTTCAAGGTTCCAGTAAGCTAATGATAACTCCACTGCACTTCAGCCTGGATGACATAGTGAGACCCTGTCTCAAAAAAAGAAAAAAATAAACAATTACATGACAACAGAAGTTAAGATATAGGTCGCCAAGATATTAATCCCTGCATGTTTAGCTGGAAAATGGGAATTTTCTTCCTGTTACACAGACACTCTGTCAGATGTCCCAAGAATTCCTGAAAATTAATAAAGCATCTAGCATCCAGGCATTCTAGCCGCAATTTTCAAACACTGCATTGCTAAGAGTGCTAGAAATCTAAAAACCATTATGAGATGGGCTCAAATGAAGAGAGAAGCTAATGCTGGAAAGAAAATTAACACCTAACACAACTTTCAGGACTTGGCGTGGAACAGAGTGACCACTTTCCTTTCCCACCACAAAGTATGTCATGAACCTCAAAGCTGTTTGTTCAAAGCCCTGATCAAAGACTGAACCCCTTCAACAAAGTTTACTTTGAATTAAATACAGGGCTGACCAAAATACTCTCTGAGGAGGAAGGAAATTTAACAGGTGTCTACAAGAAAGGATTTTCTAAGTTTTTGAAATTCCAACTTCTGTGAAAACATAAAAGTTGACGAAAAGGTGAGGCTTCCACTGCCTTCAAACCTCCCTGACATCTGTAACCAGCGCGTGTCTTCAAAACTTTTGTTCCAAGGTTTCAATAAGGTCTCCTTAAGTCACAGGCAAAGTTTGTCTTCCCAATTAAACTGGCTGTTACAGGCCGGCTTATAAAGAAAAGAGAGACAACACGTAATTGGAAAGCAAATCACCTAACCGTAAGTGGTAGACACATTTCCCAATTAAAAATCTGACAAGAACTCACGGGAATAAAATAGCTCCAAAATGCCATGTTGTTTACTTACTAAAGAGAAACCACCTCCTTCAACTTCCCACAAAACAAAAGGTTAGGGGGAAAATCAATAGAAAAATAGGAAAACATTCTCTGTGTATTTGTGTATAAAACTGTCCACCATACACCAGCAGATCATCAGAACTCTGTCCGTCCAATTAGTTCCATTTTCCAAGGACTTAACTCCAAAAGCTGCAGGTGGCAGCAACCTCCAAAAGACTCCCCAGTATCCTCTGTCCCCTCATCAAAGCCTCAACTAACAGGCCCCAGGACCTGTCCAGAAAGCACTGGAAATCTACTCTTTGAAATATCCGACTATACTGAAATATTTTTATTCAACATTTTTTAAACCATTAAGAAATTTGGTTTATAAGTTTCCAAGTACCCACATTCTCTATCTACCAAATATAATGCTTATAGTGCAATTACACTATATGTCTTATATTTCATCTTTAAATTATGTTGGATTTTAAATGCTTTAAAATGATAGGCTATCATGCTAGAAAAATAGTCATTCTTTAACTATTTAGTACAATGGCTAGAAAGAGTGATTCGATTTGGATATTCCCCATATCTATACCTACTCTGTCCTCAAGTCAAACGCTTATCCCACCTGTAGTTTTCCTTCACACCAGTATTAAAAGATGATTATAACAATAAACGTCACTCCAACTATTAGATGTAGCACTAAAAATATACAAAGTGTTATGATAATACATGATGTAGTTTAGAAATGACAACACATCTGAGCAAGAAAACTGAAGGAGAATTTTTAACATTCACCATTTTAAAAAAAAGAAAAACTACCGGGTGTGGTGGCTCATGCCTATAATCCTAGCACTGTGGGAGGCCGAGGTAGGTGTACTGCCTGAGCTCACAGGTTGGAGACCAGCCTGAGCAAGGGCGAGACATTGCCTCAGAAAAAAAAAAAAAATTAAGCCAGTCATTGTGGTGGGCACCTGTAGTCCCAGCTACTTGGGAGGCTGAGACAAGAGAATCACTTGAGCCCAAGAGTTTTGAGGTTGCCGTAAGCTGTGGTGCCATTGCACTCTACCAAGGGCGACAGAGTGAGACTCTGTCCGAAAAAAAAGAAATGCTCTGTGATATAAAAAGATAAATAATGCTAAACTGATACAAACTTTTCAAAGACAATGGATTCTATCACTAATAAGTAACTTATTTTATAACAAAATGATAGGTCTGTGGAAACATGAAAGAATTAGCACATACCAGGTGCCTCTCAGGAATTCCCAAATTTTATAAACAGAAGCCTAAAATGGGTTTTCCTTTTTGAGGTTTGTTGCCAAAGCAACCAGGAAAGCTATAGTCTTTGAGAAAGAATTTGCAAAAAGGTTAAAGATAGAAGGTAATCAAAGTTCGGTATAAGGAATCAACAATAATAAATACAATGTTGCAAGAAGGGTAATTGCAAATACACTCTGAACAGAGAGACACAAAGCAGTAACTTGTGAGGGACAACAGTTTACTGAATACACATTCCCCCTTTGTGTTCTTCCCTGCAGTAATCTCTCATCACCTCCCCTCCCCCAAACCAAAGTAATACCATCATTCTCCTCTCTTCACTGCCATTGTTTATAAAAAGTAAATCTCTGGG
This sequence comes from Arctocebus calabarensis, assembly GCA_963573935.1. Classification (NCBI taxonomy): domain Eukaryota; kingdom Metazoa; phylum Chordata; class Mammalia; order Primates; family Lorisidae; genus Arctocebus; species Arctocebus calabarensis. The sequence goes on from CAUYON010017153.1 coordinate 4,058, forward strand.
TATGTTGAAAAGCTTATCAGGAACGAAACAAGGAGATAGAGATAGTAACATCCTCACTCCCACCCCCCAAAATTCCTGTGACTCAAAGAAAAGTTGAAATGCAAAAGCCAATACTATGGCAAAAACAATGTCCATCTCAAGTTTATTTGTAAACATGAATCTCAACCTTTACTATTATAAATGTGCCCAGGATGCTATCTGGACACTTCCTTATATCACGAGCATAATAAATATAAGGAAATGTTACTCAGTGCTCTGAGGTGGTCAAGGATAAAGAAGAAAAATGAAAAACAACAATACACAACAGAGATCAAAGTGAAAAACATGTAGGATACTTTTTCCTCCATTCTTGAGATACTTGACTAAGTAGGGTATGTTCCAGTATACATGATCTATGTGTTTATGATTTAATTTAAAAAAAGAAAAGAAAAATACGTAGGCCTGATAGAGGTAATGTAAATTGGCACAAGAGATCAATGGATAACCACAGAATCATACTGCACACCATCCAGCAGTGGAGGAGAGAACACAAAGAAATGGTCAACCAAAGGCAAGGTACACTCGTGAATCAGCATCAGTAAAAAAGGTGTTTTCAAATATGTGACATTTAGAGTAAATACGTAGCCAGCACTGAAGAAAACATAAATAGCATAAATGAAATGGAATCTACTTGCAGATCCAAAAGTACACGGAGGAGATGGTATATTTGTATATGGCTGCTAGCTCCTCTCACCCGCACTCCACTTCCATTGGAAGAAACCACTCCTCCTGGAATCCATAACATTTCTCTCTTCTAGTCTCCTCTCATTGTCTTTACTCACATATTTTAAACCAGGTAACTATACTCTCCTTGACGGTAACATTATGCCTGGTTCATCTTTGCGAAATTCAGAGCATTCAGTCATTCAACAAGTATTTATTAAATATATCACAAATGCCACTGGCACTTATTGTTTAAATGAATGTTGAGTATAAAAGGGGTCCAAATAAATTCCCATACCGGAATTATAATTCCATAGGGGATTCCAATGGGAAACTATAATTTTTCTAGTTGGACTTACAGCATTGTGAGATTCATCTACAGTACCCCATGCATTGCAACAGGCAAGAATGTCCGCCTGCAGATTCACAAAAGAATAGCATTCTCTCTCTAGGGTCCAGGAAGAATATTAAGTATTTCCATAAAGAGAAGTATTCTTAATCCTAAAAGAAAATTGACAATAATGATTTAATGATTTAATAAGCCATAATCTTAAGGTAGACTCCCTTAAAAAAAGACCCACAAGGTGGGTCTTTGTCAATGAGTGGTAAGCAGTTTTAAATGTTTGCTATACTTATTCATTCACGTGCTTAGTTCCTACCAAGTAATGTTAGTCCTTGGGTTTTCTGAAAATCAAGACATTCCAGGAGCTCGCCAGGAACTCAAACCAAAGTTTAGCACAGGTGGGGTAAAGGGGGGCGGGAAAAGCGTTTGTTTTATGAAAAACACCTAAGTTGAAATTCAAATACCAACAACGTAAAAACGTGTCATTATACACATTTTATTCAGGCTGTTTTTAATCATTCCCTGTATCATCCTTAAGGTACTTGATAGGATCCATCCATCCTCAGTTTATTTCACTTTAAAAAAATTAAGTCTCTAGAAAGTCCGTTACTCCCACTACCACCCTAAAATTATGGGGAAATAAAGTGCATAGAGGATAATTTCAAAATTGTTTCGTTTTTAAGGAATACACTAGAATAGGAAGGCAGGAAAAGGCAGCACAAAAATCGAAAACAGATGTGTGCCTTTAAACCACAGGCCTTTTAGCAGCTCACTGCCGATCCTTGTACTTGAGGCTGTGGGCACTCACAGGTGGTTTAAAGTGCTCAGCGTGGGAAAACACGATCTGCAACTCAAGACAAGAGTCTCTGGATTTCAGGGCCTTACACCCAGATGTCCAGAAAAAAAGAGTCCTGGCACAGTGAGCGCTGCTACAGGCAAGCAAGAAATAAACACTGTATGAACCAACGAACACACCTTCACCTGGCTTTCTCTCATCCACCCAAGTTAGCGTGCTTCTTGCGCCCGGGGACCCTAAAAGAGGGCTGTGCCCCCAGAGAGAAGACTGTGAGGCGGGGCTCTTCCCTCTAAGCCCAACCCCAGAGAAAAGGGGAAAACTGGGGGACCCTGGGGCGGGGCTGGGACCTTGGGGAGGGGCTGGGGGAGGCAGGGAGGGAAGGAAAGGGTCGGCAGGGTGGACCCAGCTAACCCTTCTCCCTTCCAAAGCGGAAGTCGAGCCGCTGCCCCCGTCCCCTGACCCTACCTCCTGCCTCCCTCACCTGATCACAGAGATGAGCAGCCCCGAGGGGTCTTTGCTTTTGCTGACTGTGCTTCTGTATTTCCCACCGGCTGCTTCTGCCGCCATCTTGGTACGCGGGGAAGGCGGTAGGTTCGAAAGCAGCAAAGCGAACGCAAACTCTGTGTTCGACCCTGGTGGGATCTCCACCAATGGGTGAAGAGAAGTTCAGAGGCGCGGAAGTGGAGTGCCCAATCACTGAAGCGAGGGGGCGGGACGAGGGCCGCGGGTTTTGCTACTAAGACGCGGGGGTTCGCTCTAAGCACTCCGGGAATGGTAGTTTTCCTTCGACAGCTCCTGAGCGCTAAACCAGCCGTAACTCATTAAATGTCCCAATAAGTGTCTTCATTTATATTTATTCTGATGTGGGGCTTTTTCAGTTTGCTTGCTTTTAAAATTTTAACAGATCTTCAATCAGATTTATCTGATAATGCAAAAATGTGTTTGTGACAGCATTTAAATGAAGGAGCTGGTTATGTACTTGATGCCTCTTTGCAAAGTTTTTACATTGACAGAAGGGATTTTTCAATCCAGTCAAATGTGGAAATGAACATACACAGAAATGCTTTTCTTTAGTAGTCTCTAAATGTTTCTACATTTATTTTATGTGTGAGTTCCATTTTTTTCCCCAGTGTTCCTATATTTCCAAATAATCCTAAAAACATAACACAGGATTACGCAAATGAAGAACAGACACCATAACCTTAAAACATAACTGACCAGATTGCAGATTTCCTTTTCTTTACATCCAAAATAAAATAAAAAACGGGGCGCCGTGCTCACGCCTGTAATCCCAGCACTCTGCGAGGCGGAGGTGGGCGGATCCCTACACTCACGAGTTCGAGACCAACCTGAGCTACAGGGAGACACCCTCCCACCCCTCCACCGGCTCTAAAAAATATCCAAGTGTGGCGGGCACCTGTAGTCCCAGCCACTCGGCATGCTGAGGCAAGAGAATCACTTCAGCCCAAGAGTCTGAGGTTGCTGTGAGCAATGACACCACAGCACTGGACAAGGGGTGACAAAGTGAAACTCTGTCTCAAAAAATAAATAAACAACAAATAAATAAAACAAAATGAATAATTCTAAGAATTGAAAAAGGAAATAAATACAAATACTAATAAAGTACATTTGTGCTTTATTGATAGTTTTGCTGGTAAGTTTTTAATAAGTGTATTTCCTGCATTTGACTCTGTTGGTTTAGTTATTAATTCAGAAAACCAAGATTAGAGTATGTGTGGAAAATGAGTAGACTGAGGAACAAGAAGAATAGTAAGTATTGACTCAGTGCCTGTAACTTAGGAGCTAGGGGTCCAGCCACATCCACCTGAGCTGGCTGTTCGAATCCAGCCTGGGCCTGCCAAACAACAACTACAACCAAAAAATAGCCGGGCATGGTGGCGGGCACCTATAGTCCCAGTTACGGGAGGCTGAGGCAAGAGAATCACTTGAGCCCAAGAGTTTGAGGTTGCTGTGAACTGTGACGCCACTCTACCCAGGGTGACATAGTGAGACTCTGTCTCAAGAAAAAAAAAAACAAGAAAAAGCATTAAAAACAGAGAAGGAGGTGATCACTTAGAAGCAATATAGATGAAAGAACTTCAGAGGGGAATAAAAATCAAACTAATTCAGAGGTCCTGGGATTGTGGAGCAGCAAGCTCAGAAGACATCAACTACTTTTATTAAATGGACATTAGGCTGATGGAAGTTCATATTGATTTTTAAAAATTAGTCAAAATTATGTATCTAGGTATATATGATGTCTTTAAATTGTCCATAGTCTACAGCCCTACAATTCCAGTTCTAGGGACTTTGTCACTAATACAACAGAGATATAGATAAACTATTGAAATTTTTGGAAAACATAATAGTATCAAGTAAAATATGGAACATATGGAGGAAATTAACTCATAGCCTCTGGAAATCATAACTGTAATGGCTCTGATGAAAAGAAGATTTTTATGACATAAAAACAAAAGGGAACTATAAAATTAAATAATGCATAAAGAAAGAGAGAGGTAGTTGGGCCTAATGGTTAAGAATACAGGCTATGTGGGGGGAAAGTATGATTATCTCAGTTAATGCAGAAAAAGCTTTTGTCAAAGTCCAACACACTCTCATGATAAAAACACTCAGAAAACTAGGAATAGAAGAGTATTTCTTAAATATCATAAAGAGCACTTAATAAAAATCCATAGTGAACATTAAACTCAATGATGAAAAATTGAAAGCTTTCCCACTAAGATTGGGAACAAGATATACATTTTTACCTCTTCTATTCAACAAAGTACTGGAAGTTATATCCAGTGCAATTAGGCAAGAAAATGAATAAGTCATCCTAATTGGAAAGGAAAAAGTAAAATAACATTTATTTGTAGGTGACATGACCTCATATCCTACACACACACACACTATTATAGCTAATAAAATAATTTAGCAAACTTGCAGGATATAAAATTAAAATAACAACAAAAAATCAGTGGTATTTATACAATATCAATAAACAATCCAAAAAGGAAATTAACACAATAGCTTCACTTACAATAGCAGCAAAAATTAAAAAAAAGAAATACTAGGAATAATTGTAGCCAAGGAGGAAAAAGACTTCTATAATGAAAATTACAAAACATTACTGAAATAAATTAAAGAAGACCTAAATAAAGGGAAAGACATCTGGCATTCATGACCTGCAAGACTTACTATTAAGATGAAAAAAAATCTACAAATTCAATGCACCCTATAAAAATTCACTGGGCTTTTTTGCAGAACTAGAAAAGTTGGTGCTAAAATTCATATGGAAATGAGAAGAGCCTCATATAGCCAAAGCAATCACGAAAAGAAACAAATGTGGAGGACTCAAACTTAATAAAATGCTACAATAATCAAAATAGCATAGTATTTCCATAAAGATGAACACACAGATAAATGTAACAGAATTGAGAGTCCAGAAATAAAGGGCGCCAGTACCATGCAAGTGGGAAAAAATAAACTCTTTAACAAATAGTGCTGGGAAACTGAATAATCACATGTAAAAAACTAAAGTTGGGACCCTACCTCGCAGCATATGCAAAAATTAACTCAAAATGGACCAGAAACATAAATGTAAGGAGAAAATAAACTCTTGGGAAAAAAAATATAAAGGTAAATCTTCATGACCTTAGATTTGGCAATAGATTCTTAGCTGTGATACCAAAAGCATGAGCAACAAAACTAAAAATAGATGAACTGGACTTTGTCAAAATTCAATAATCTTGTAGATGAAAGTACACTATCAAGAAAGTAGAAAGACACTCATAGAGTGGGAGACAATATATGCAAATCCTATACAGTATCTGATAAGGATCTTATATCTAGAATATGTAAACATTCTTAACACTCAACAACAAAAGAGAAAAAAATGTAAAGTGAACAATGGACTTAAATAGACATTCACCCAAAAGAACTACACAAGGGGCCAACAAGCACACACAAAGATGGTAAAATCTTTGGTTAGTGTAGGGAAATGCAAATCAAACCCATAAAGAGATACCACTTTGTATACACTAGGTTGACTGTAGTTTTTTAAAATGGAAAATAAATGTTGGAAAGTATGTGAAGAAATTAGAACCCTCGTACATTGTTATTGGGAATGTGAAATGGTTCAATCATTGTGGAAAACAGTTTGGTGGTTCCTCAAAAAGTTAAACATAAAATTACCATGTGACCAAGTAATTTCACTCATAGGCATATACCCAAGAAGTGTCCAGAAAGTAACTTGTACGTGATCTTTCATAGTAGCATCATAGCCAACAGGTGGAAACAACCCAAATGTGCACTAATGGATGAATGTGCTATAATATGTAGTATATGACTGTGGTATAAAAAAAGTCATGTATCCATACAATATAATATTATGATTCAGACATGTAAAGGAGTTAAAGTAGCAATACATACTATAGCATTGATGAATCTTGAAGATATGATGAATGAAAAAAGCCAGGCACAAAAGGCCACATAGTGTACAATCGCATTTACATGGAATATACAGAATAGGCAGATTCATCCAAACAGAAAGCGGTTTAGTAACTATAGGGAGGAGCAAATGGATGCAAGGTTTTCTTTGGGGGTGATGAAATGTTTTGGAACTAGACACAGTTGATGTTGCACAACTTGTGAATGTATTAGAGGCCACTGAATTGTACACTTTAAAATGGTTAGAAGTGGTAAATTTCATGATATGTGTTTTTACCACAATAAAAAAGAAAAGTAATGCAGTGTGTGCATCAGGATGACCTACATTCAATCCTAGCTCTGTTTCCTGGTTAGGTTACCTTGACAAGTTACTTAACCTTTCTGTGCCTCATTTTCCTTATCTGTAAAGCAGGTGATAATTAAATTCCACCAGAGAGTATAAGGGAAACACTATGTGAGATATGCATCATTAACACTTGGTAAATATCAGCTATCATTACTAAAATATGACACTAATTTTGTTTAAAATACATGTTATGGGCATTATAAAGTTGTTTTGAGGCAACTTATTATGGGTAATTTTTTATTTGTTTTTACACTTTTCTGTATTTTCCAAAGTTTCTAGATGTTGCTTTATACACAGAAATAAACAAAGTACTTTATTTAAAAAGCAAAGTACTTTATTTATTTAGGGGGCAGCGCCTGTGGTTCATTGAGTAGGGCGTTGGCCCCATATACCAAAGGTGGTGGGTTCAAACCCAGCCTCTGCCGAACTGCAAAACAGAAAAATAGCCGGGCGTTGTGGCAGGTGCCTGTAGTCCCAGCTACTCAGGAGGCTGAGACCAGAGAATCGCCTAAGCCCAGGAGTTGGAGGTTGCTGTGAGCTGTGTGATGCCACGGTACTCTACTGAGGGTAAAATAAATAAATAATAAAAAGCACGACTTAGGCCTACTTTTATCACAAAGTGGAAATGCAATAAAGTAATAATTAACACAACCAAATTAAAATATTCATTCAAATAAATTGTTTTGTTTGTTTGTTTTGTAGAGACAGAGTCTCACTTTATCACTCTCAGTAGAGTGCCGTGGCATCACACACCTCACAGCAACCTCCAGCTCCTGGGCTTAGGCGATTCTCTTGCCTCAGCCTCCCAAGTAGCTGGGACTACAGGCGCCTGCCACAACACCCGGCTGTTTTTCTGTTTTTGCAGTTCAGCAGAGGACAGGTTTGAACCCGCCACCTTCATATGGGGCCGGCGCCCTCCTCGATGAACCATAGGCGCCGCCCCAATAAATTGTTTTTGATACTCTGTTGCAGTTCCTTCCAAAATATGACAAAACCTTAGCAATGCTTTTGTTTTAGGTAACCTTCTAAACTAACTCCAAATTGTGCTAGACTATGAACAATGAAAAAAACTAGGGAGAAGGAATAGTAGTCTACTCACTTACAACCCTCAACCTCAACACATACTCCCACACTAACCAATGAACTTGGAACCAACTAAAATATGTGCACGTTTCAGGGATTAATTCTATGCTCTTTTGTGAGGAAGTGCTGACATGCTATACAGAGAAGAAAAGGAGAAATGACCAGAAACCACAGTATCTACTCAATATCTGAAGAATAATAGCATCAATGTGCCACATATTTCAGTGGGAAATAATCAGTGAAAGCTAGGAAGACTTCAGAAGGCTTCATGGAATGGAACAGCTGCATTATAATTAAGCTGAACAAAAAAAGAGACTTAAATATCTAAAGATGAAGCACGGGGACTTCAGACAAATTAAAGTTCAAAGGGAAAACATGCATCCTTTATGCAAAGGGGTAATTTATCTACAATAAGGGGTCCGTGGAGAAGAAGTGGTGTCATCAGGCGAAAAGAGATGTAAAGATCCGCTCAGAATCAGGCGAAAAGAGATGTAAAGATCCGCTCAGAAGAGCCTCTGAATCCCACAGCCAGGTACTGGATATGTTTGTCCAGCAAAGGCGAGAAATAGTATATCGGCAGGTCTTGTTTTATGTTATCTAAACCAGGGCAGACTGTTTTTTAATATTACATTTGTACATAGACCCAGGGGCTCTTAAAGCCATGGGAACATCCAGTTAAATTAAAATGTTTTGACCTCTTTGGATGAATGACTCTATATAAATCCAAGGTATTGATATTCTTATTATTGTGGATAAATGAAATGTGTGAGTAAGGCTGGCTCAGCAGCAGAGTGGCTTCCCTGAGATTCATAAAAGATGAGGTATCTAGCCAAGGTCTGGGTATCTGCACAACACTCAATCCAAACCCAGGAGATTTTTGTTTAAATGTCTCACAGTATTAGCTATGAGGGAAGAACTCTAGAAAGGGGGCTAGTTCCCTGCCCTCATCAATAGCACCTGCTTATAAGAGTCAGGCCAGCTAAGGCATAAAAACTATACTTTGGACAAGGCTGAGTAAACCAAGGTGCGGGATACATGTATAGATTGTAAACTGAAGGAAAAAAATCAATGATACGCTCATCATTGAAAAAGCAACTTTTATTTAATTCAGGATTTAAATTTTATATCAGTTCTTTAATTAAATGAACAAATTAAAGATTAAATAAATCTTATAAAAATATAAACTTTAAGATGTACACATATTGTGTTGTCTCCGGAGGGCTATTTTATTGTATATGTATCAGTAGAGCAGGATAGGCTGTACTTCTCACCAGTTAATTTTCTTGTCCGTATTCCCAACACCTGGGTCACCCTATGTTGTCCAATGGGGTCACCCTATGTTGTCCGATGGGGGAAGATGATTTCATCATCTTCTTGTGTTTGAGTCTCTGAGTGTTTTAGGAAGTTGGTCAACAGTAAGACACTTAGCACTGGGTTCTTTTTTAAGAAACATTTCTTTTCATTCACTTGTTTAAAAATTCATCTAGTCTTCAAGGCCAAAGGTCAGTAGCTCCCCCCACTAACCACTCACACACACATTTACGTGCCAGGGCTTCTCCAAGCCTGGGTTTGTAGGGGTTATGAAAAGAAAACATGATTGCTATAAAGAATGTGTTTGTTCCCTTTAGTCTACTGCATTTGTAAAGTTAAGTTGAGCACAAAAACATTGTTGTATTCATTCTCATACCCTCAGTGCCTTCTGCAGAGCAGTCCTCTCAATGTTTATTGAGTTGAATCCTCTGTAGCACTTTAGTACGTAATGGGGCTAAGACTGAACCTTTCAAAAATATTTGATTTTAAGGAAAATTACTCCATAGAGGCTGCTAAAACTGATACTAATGATACACGATTTTTTTTTTTGACATATAATCTCAAGCTGTTGCCCTGTGTAGAGTGCTATGGCATCATAGCTCATAGCAACCTCCAAGTCTTGAGCTCAAATGATCTCCTTGCCTCAGTTTACCTATTTAGTACAGACAGGATCTCGCTTTTGCTCAGGCTGATCTCAAACTCCTAAGCTCAAGCAATCCACCTACTTCGGCCTTCCAGAGTGCTAGGATTACAGACACAAGCCACCACACCTGGCTATGATTAAACACAGTATTTCTTCTAGAAATTTTAAAAAGACTTTACTATTTAGATGAATTAATTCAAACTTACATTGCCTTTTGGGAACAAAAATAAAAATAGAAATCATCTTTGATTGAGTTACAAAGTCATAACTCATTTTAAAACATTAAAACAGAATCAGCAGCATAATTTTATAACTGGAATTTCTCAGACTGTCTGAAGACCTCCCTATGTTATGTTTAAATTTTTCACATATATGAGTAAAACTGGCGATGATATAAAAATCCATGTGCGGCTTCTGTAAAAACAAATATTTAAAATGCAAAAGCCTTTGAGTTTTATTTAAATACTTATTTGAAAATTATTTTTGCCCTAAATTGGCTCATGAGTGATTACAAAAATATTATGCCAGAGAATGAAATAGCAGAAGTGGTGATTGATAGCAGAAGTATTGATGACTCAAGACGTTCCATCACCCTAAAATCACGCTTCTCATTGCAATAGGCACAAGCTACAACAACAGGGCCACATTTATCTTCAACTCTTTTGAGAAGATTTTCAATCGCCCACAGAGATCATTTTATTTGTTATGACAAAGCTCCGTGGATATTCAGAGGTTGAGAAGGCATCACAGGGGAATCCAGGATGGAATCAGTTGGTCTGAATGGATCAGTGGACGAGTCCAGACTCACAGTCTGCAGGATATCTGGGTAGCCCTGGGTGCTCAGCAAAGTCTGATTCACTCAACACCTAAAAAAGACAACGAACAAAGGGAAGGATAGTAAAGAAAACTCAGGTGAGATATCAGAAAGGAATTAGGAGTCAGACAGAGTGGGAGGATTAAAGGTAGACACGTCAGAAAGAAGGAGAGCACCACTAATTTCCCAGTTGTCCATCACTGGCCGAGTCAACAGATCACAGAGCCTCGGCTGCCACTATTTTAATTAACTGGTTTTATGTGTTGAAAGTAGCATTTATTAGGGAAAAGAATTTAACACAGAGCAACACAATGAATAAAATAACCCTGTCGAATTTTAGTACCTGCTACTCAGAGATAACCACTCTTAATGTTTTGTTTTGTATTCTACCTAAGGTTCCGTGTATGTTTATGCCACACACATTTGTTACTTGCTTTATTTTAACACTAAACAATAAACAACTTTCTGTATCATTACATAATTTCCTATTCATCACTTTTTAAATGCTGAATATGGGAGGGGGTGGGAGAGACAAAAAAAATAGCTGAATAGCATAGCTTTGAACAGACACATGATTATTTTACCAACAAATTGAGTATTTTGTGCTTTTAAAAAATTGTATAGGCTCGGCACCTGTGGCTCAACGGGCTAAGGCACCAGCTACGTACACTTGAGCTGGCGGGTTCGAATCCAGCCCGGGCCCGCCAAACAACCATGACGGCTGCAACCAAAAAAATGGCCAGGTGTTGTAGCGGGCACCTGTAGTCCCAGCTACTTGGAAGGCGGAGGCAGGAGACTCACTTGAGCCCAGGAATTGGAGGTTGCTGTGAGCTGTGATATTGTAGCACTCTACCCAGGGTGACAGCTTGAGACTCTGTCTCAAAAAAAAAAAAAAAATTGTATAAACTATATTACAATGAACACTCATTAAACAAAGATTATCAAGTTGAATTGGTTCAACCAAACAGCTACTTAACTTGGTGTAATTAGATTAGCCCCCCCAAACCAGCTTATCTCTATTAACCCTGTTTCATAAAAATAAAAAGTCTTTGTGAAAAAAAATCATTGTTGGCCCAGCATGATAGCTCATGCCTGTAATCCTAGCACTCTGGGAGGCTGAGGCAGGAGGGTGAGACTAGCTTGAGCACTGGTGAAACCCTGTCTGTACTAAAAATAGAAAATTATCTAGGCATTGTGGTGGATGCCTACAGTCCTAGCTCCTAGGGAAGCTGAGGCAGGAGGATTCCTCGAACCCAGGAATTTGAGGTTGCTGTGAGCTAGGCTGAGATTACAGCATGCTAGCTTGGGGCAATAGAGTAAGACGCTAACTCAAAAAATAAAGAAGTCATTGTGTGTGAAGAAAGTAAAAACACATCAATACTTATTTACAATTTACATACATACATGTTTCTTTTCCCCACAGATATACAGGTACGTGGACAGGAAGGTCATTACAACAAAGGCCCAACAGGAATAGAATGCCCGGGCAGTTCCACAGTCACACAAAAGAAGACATGCAAGCAATGGAAAAGAAACCAACTTGCAGTACACACACAACATCAGTGGGTCTTAAAAATATAAAATGGAATGAACAAACACACAACAGAATGCATGCTGTAAAATTACATCTATGTAAAATTTTAGAAATAGGCAAAATAGATTGTATGCTACATGTCAAGATAATAGCTACCTTCCAGGTAAAAGGAACAGGGTATGGTTGGAGAGAGCTGGTCATGTTTTCTTTCTTGATTAAGTGGTGGTTATATCGATATTAACTTTATTTTATATTTTCTTTATTTTTATTCTTTAGATTTTATTTTACTACCTTTTCTAATGGTAACAAAAATTATTGGCCATATATTATTGTCAAATATATTGTTCACTTTTCTGCATGTGAATACATGCAATGAATATACATGAACAGTATATACATATGTTTTATTACATATATATAATAGGTACTATATATACTTGTAAGAATACAAGAAGCTGGCTCGATGCCTGTGGCTGAAACGGCTAAGGTGCCAGCCACATACACCTGAGCTGGCGGGTTCGAATCCAGGCCAGACCCGCCAAACAACAATGATGGCTGCAACCAAAAAATAGCTGGGTGTTGTGGCAGGTGCCTATAGTCCCAGGTACTTGGGAGGAAGAGGCAGGAGAATCACTTGAGTCCAGGAGTTGGAGGTTGCTGTGAGCTGTGATGCCACATCATTGTACGCGGGGCGACAGCTTGAGGGTCTGTCTCAAAAAAAAAATTACAAGAAGCTGATAATACAATAATCTTGGTTGCCTCTTGGGAAGAAACTATTGGCTGAGGGGTAGGGGTGCATTTCTTAAATTGTGAAACATATTAATATATTATTAGCTTAAAATATGATTTAAATAAATTATTACAAGCTTTACCCAGCATAGCATGCATTGTTCTAGCAGACCTTAATAGCTGTAATATTCCAGATTTTACATTCTGTGTCTTCCTTTTGTCACTGATGTGCGTTGCAGGGTGCTCATGTTTGTGTATTGCAATGGTGATGACAATCTCTTGACTCTTAGCACCTATTTGAGAAATTCTATGGCATGTCCCTCTTTCCATTTCCATGTTATTCTCTTTCTTCAACATTCTTCATCCAGGTTCCATTTCCGTTTCCAAAAATCTCTTCCAATATTCCACTGGCGTTTCTAATACAGGCTCTTAGAAATCCTACCTGCTATTCATTCACTATTTCATACATTACAAAACTATTTAAAAATTAATGAATTTATTACTCAAAATCTCATCAAATCCTTTGATGATGTAAATAATTGCTCAGAAGCACCACTTTTATAAACACTTGTTAAGTACTGAGTAAATGCAAAATAGATGACATTTGTTTAACTTTATAGGTTTGTGAAATTTCTTCGCATAATTTCAAAAATATTAAGTAAATAAGTGCTCAGATATGCACACATTCTTAAGAAGCAGTCATTACCACCTGTTATCTGTTCAGTGCCAACATTTATAAAATAATAAATATAGTTTTTAATTGAGCACTGATTGCTGGGTTCTTTGGATAGAGTGAATATGTGGAGAATGTGCCCTACCTTGGGGAAATAGGCTATTTTTGTATATAATAAATTAGTATAAGTATAATGAAAACCAAAATGCAGAAAATTACGGGAGTAACAGGGAGGCTTAACACCTTCAATACTAAAAACTCTTTAACCCTAAATCTTTTGAGTAACTTGATAAAATACAAGTTCTAAAACCATTTTTAAAAACAATAATCCCAGTTATCACAGGAAAACCAAAGTACACACAGAGTAATCTGGAATGTGTTTATTCAAGATTTCGCTGTCTTAATCCAGGGGTGATATTTTTAAAATTATGAATGGTAGGATACCAATACTGACCAACTAGAATAGACATCTCAGCCTTAGTCCTAGAGGCCATTTGTGGTGCCAGAAATTAAGGCTGTAGGTGCTGCACTGTGCCAACAGAAAACAGTATTTCAGTATTGACAATCGTTGTAATTATACTAGTGCGTTACTGTTCCAACCTGAGCTCATCTCTAAACTTGTTATCTCTAGCCCTTCTATGATCTTTCCAGGCCAAAAAAAAAAAAAAAAAATTCATTCCAGAGTCTACCAAGAACTACTGTGGGACAGAAATAGTAAATGAATGACTTTGAATTTCCATATTTGTTCAAAGGGACTTCTTGGATGAAAAAACAAAATGCAATCCACGAACCTTTAACTAGTAAAAAAAAATTAACACGAAGGCTGCGGGGAGCAATTGGTATAGGAGTTCAGAGGTTTTAAAGCATTGAAAGTTGAGCACGGCACTGGCAGAAACAAAAGAAAACATTAGAGGGAAACCCCATAAAACGATTTGGCATTATGCAGAAAGGACTTCCTGACTCTGAGGCATCTATATAGGAATGTGTGACTGTGGGAAGTTAGACACACACACAGTTTTCACAAATCCTGTAGGCCATGAACGGGCTATTCTCTCCACAAAATCAGAATTGTTTTTCTGGGATGGGAAATGCTCCCTGGCTGACCTCTCCTTCACACTCATCAACCCCGCCTCTGTATCCTCCCCTATCACAAAAATAAGAAAACATAAGCACCAGCCTGCAGCACATTCTAAAAGGCCTTTGGCATATCATATTGGGTTTGCGTCAAATTTATTGCTGAATTTCACTGGCTTCTCCCGATCTGCTTTATTGCTGATTTTAATCTTGTTTGTTTTAGGCTTCCGAGCCCCACTGCAAAATACCTAATATACTCTTTCTAACTAGAGACTGTATAAATAAAATGTATCCTATTCCCATTATAACCACACTATATCATCCACATTATGCAGCACCCATAGGTGGCCTACATTTTTAATTATTTCCCTCCCCCCAAACTCTAAATTAATACAATGAATTTAGAAACTCCTCCACCTCTCATCAGAGCAAGTAATTGAATACTCCATTATGATAATAAACCATATTTTGTTGTAAGTGCTCATTCCCAGAGGGCTTTGCTGTGTGCAGTAAGTCTACAGGCAATAGTTTTGAAAGGGCAGTGTGTGCTCAGATAATAACACTTTGTTATTTGCCTGAGATCTTTAACCACTTTTACTCTAATGAACCCTCCCAGGATTCTGTGGCAAAAAAAAAAAAAAATGTATCAAAAGAACCCCATTTTCTATGCAGAACAGGAAATGTGTCAAGGTGGTGGCTTTTCCACAGTGTCCCAGTGAGTCAGGGCTAGAACACAAGATGGAACTTGTAGCCAGACAGGGCGAGAGATGTTCATTCTTGTTTTTAATGTTCTCCTGCTCTTTCTTCTTCTCTCTCAAATGGTCCTGGATCCAGATGAGGTGTAATAGCCTCCGTGCCCAGGATTATACCTTGTGCATCGTGAATGCTTCAGAGCTTGGCCTAAGATGGGCACACAGTGAGTGTTGAGTAACTGAACAAGAAATGACGCAGGCTCCCTTACCCTTGTCCCTGGAAGCACAATTGAGTTGCAGTGGAAGATAGCCTATCTCTCAGCAATTTCCCAGGACCCAGATGAAAAGTGGCAGGAAAAAACAAACAAAAAAAAACAACCTTCATCCAAGGCTTGTAATAGCAGCCTACAAATCTGCGGGTAAGTGCAAAAAAGATTGAGCATTAAAGCAGTTTTGATGCAGATAAAATATCTCAAGGTTGAGAATTATCATGGAGTAGATTACGTTAAGACTTATGGGCTCTTTAGTCAGATCACTTTGCTGGGAATCTTGTTTCTGCCATTTATTGGCTGGTGGTGACTTCGGGTGAGCTATTTGATCTCACTGTGCCTCAGTTTCTCCAATTATAAAATGGGAATAATAATAGAACTAACTTTGAGGGTTGCTGAAGTTTAAAAAGATTAAAAACCTCATAGGATAGTGTCAGACACATTGTAAATACCATCAGCTATTATTATGGTTGTTCTGGATCACATACAAATTACCACCATGGGCAGACTCAAGACGTATAAGGTTGAGTGGGCAGCTAACGCCACGGTGAGGTGAGAAGGCTGATAAAGGACCTCTTGGAATAGATTCATCTCCTCAACAAGTAATAGGTGTGACAAGACACTCAATAGCTCTGTGCTTTCTGTCAGAAGCCCCCTCTGAAAATAAAAATGTTGACATAGGAGAGGAAGATGATTAGCCTCTAACCAGTTTCCCTTCCCAAACCTCCAGTAATTCCTGACTGCCTACAACACATTTCTCCCCTAGCTTTTGAAGCTCTCTACTGTGTGGCTCCAGACCATTTTTCCTGCCTGAACTCTTTTTTTTTTGAAACAGTGTCTTACTCTGATGCCCTGGCATCATCATAGCTCAAAGAAACCTCAATCTTTTGGGCTCAAGTGATGGATCCTCTTGCCTCAGTCTCTCACATAGCTGGGATTATAGGTGCCCACCACAACGTCTGGCTAGTTTTTCTATTTTTAGTAGAGATGAGGTTCTCACTCTTGCTTAGGCTGGTCTGGAACTCCTGAACTCAAGCAATCCACTTACCTTGGCCTCCTAGAGTGTCAGGATTACAGGTGGGAGCCATGGTGCCCAGCCCTCATCTGAACTCTTAACTACTTTCCACTTTTATCTTACCTCTGGGCCTTCTGTTACTTATCTAACTGCTACTATTAAAGTCCATTCCAGCTAATTCTTCTCAAGCCATCCTTTCTAAGGGGGTGAGGGGTCATGGAAACCCTTGATAGCAAATGCCATTAAAATCCATTGAGTTCCCCTATTTATCTCTGGCACAGTGTCTTTCTAACAAAAGAGTTGCCCACACAACTGTGGGAAATGTATATACAGGGTGGCCATAAAGTTCATGTGCAATTTAAAATAGTGCGCAATTTAAAATCTCACACAAACTTTATGGCCAACCTGTATGGTAATTAGCAATTGATCTTCAGCATAAAATCAATTATAGGGGATATAGTGTTGTTCTCCTCTACTTCCAGTTCTTTCACACTAAAGGGCAATGTGTGAATCTGTTCTCCAAGGTGAGTTAGAGGGGCAGGGCGAAGGAGGTATTAATAATACATGGGTCATTATGAAAATTTTGAGATACACAGAATTCAAGAAACATAAAATCTGCAGGGATGGAAAAATGAAGTCCTCCCACCAACACGGAGAAACCCAGCAAATTGAAACTTGTACAGATGCTTCAGAAAGGATGCTGCTGACTGTGTTTCCTAAAAGTGAAATAATGGATCATAAAACAGTCTGTCTCAAAACTTTTGTAGTGACCCACTTACTAAAAGCCATCAGGCCAACCTAAAATTTCTTTCTGAATCTTGAATGAAGTAGTGATATACTCTATAGTGTGGATGGGCCTCTAAAACATTCTGCTGCATGGAGGAAGTCGGACACAAAAGGCCACACAGAGTTTGGTTCCATTTATACGGAATGTCTGCAATAGGCAAATTCATAAAGACAGAAGGCAGGTTGGTGATTGCCAAGGTGGTGGCAGTGGGAATGAGGAGTGATTGCTTAATGGGTAAGGGGTTTTAATTTGATATTATGGAAAGGTTTTGGAACTAGACGGAGGTGTTGGTTGCATAATAAATGTACTAAATGCTACTACCTTGTCCACTGTAAGATTGCCAATTTTATGTGAATTTCACCTCAATAAAAACCTTAAGATTAAATTTAGATTTTTAACTTAGGCATGGTGGTTCATGCCTATAATCCCAGAACTCTGGGAGGCCAAGGTGGGTGGATTGCTTGAACTCAGGAGTTCAGGACCAGCCTGAGTAAGAGCAAGACCCTGTCTCCACTAAAAATAGAGAAACTAGCTGAGTGTCCTTGTGGTATACAACTGTAGTTCCAGCTACTGGGAAGCTGAGGCAAGAGAATCACTTGAGCCCAAGAGTTGAGTTTGAGGTTGCAGTGAGGTATGACGACAAGGCGCTCTACCCAGAGAGACAGAGTGAAACTCCATCTCAAAAAAAAATTAGGCTTGTTGTGTTGGCTCACGCCTGTAATCTCAGCACTCTGGGAGGCCGAGGCAGGTGAATTGCCTAAGCTCACAGGTTCCAAACCAGCCTGAGCCAGAGATGGACCGTGTCTCTAAAAATAGTCAGGCATTGTGGTGGGCCTTTAGTCCCACTACATGGGAGGCTGAGGCAACAGAATCACTTGTGCCCAAGAGATTGAGGTTGCCGTGAGCTACGGCACCATAGCACTCTACCAAGGGTGACATTGTGAGACTCTGTCTCCAAAAAAAAAAAAAAAAAATTACATTTTAGTAATTAAGATTTAATACATTCAACAGCAATTTTTAAACCTCTAAGTGGCCCTCAGGGCACACAAAATAATCATACTTTCTTTTGGTTTTTAATGTAGGGGCTACCAATCATATTTTCTTTTGGCTTTTAATGTGGGGGCTATGACACCAGAGTGCCTTGGCATCTTACCTCACAGCAACCTCAAACACATATATTCTCCCTAGCAAAATGGAGACTTGGATACAGCAGACAAAAACACAACTGGCATAGTGTGAGGAGTTGATTATTATTTCCTCCTGATATTTGGTAAATCCGAATTCAATACATTTGAGATGATCTATCTCATATTTTTTTTTCATTCAATTTCTTTTTTTTAATTTTTTTATTTTTGCAGAGACAGAGTCTTACTTTATCGCCCTCGGTAGAGTGCCACGGCGTCACATAGCTCACAGCAACCTCCAACTCCTGGGCTTAGGCGATTCTCTTGCCTCAACCTCCCGAGTAGCTGGGACTACAAGTGCCCACCACAATGCCCGGCTATTTTTCTGTTTTTTGCTGTTCGGCCGAGGCCGGGTTTGAACCTGCCACCTTCGGTATATGGGGCCGGCGCCCTACTTGATGAGCCACAGGCGCCGCCCTCATTCAATTTCTTTTAACGATTACTTGTTACAAGAGGTATAAAGTCCTTTTTCCAAGTCCAAACCACTTTGTAACTTTTTTTTTTTAATTGTTGAGGATTTATTGAGGGTACAAAGAGCCAGGTTATGTTATTGATTGCATTTGTTAGATAAGGACCCTTTATTATTATTTTTTCATTTTTACATATACATGTGCTAATTAGGTTTCTACTTTTTGCCTTCACAGAATTTAAAAGGCTTAAAATTTGATAACAATAACAATGTTTAAGATAAGGACTAGAAACAAAAATGACATAAAGGATGAACAAAGATAAATACAAAATTTCTTTTCTGAATGTATTTATCTTAGATGCTCTATCTCAAATTAACTCTGGTGAAGGAGAGTCTACAAACTTCTTGTGATTGACCTTATACCCAACGACAAGGACATTGATGATTAAGCCTTTATGGGTGTCTGCTATGTGGTCCACAGGCAGTGGACATTAAGTTCATTTTCCCTAGCATCTAGTAGAAACTGTATTTAAAGTGTAAACTTTAAGTAACTATAGGCAGAAACTAAGAATTATTTGCAGCTAATATGTATATCCCAACACACACACACACAAACAAATGATTGTTTCAACAGAGGCCGGCAGGGTATAGTAATAGCTTTTCAGCTCCAGTCAGATTACATTCAGTACTATCAAGTTGATTTGAAGTTTCAGTAGGTTTCGGTTGCCAGATTTAATCAATAAATACACAAGTTACTAAAGTATGCTTGAATTTCAGATAAAGAACAATGAACAATTTTTTAGCGTAGGTATATTCAATGTAGATAATGTGGGATTTATTTGGCTTCAAAAGGCTTTAAATGTTAAATTTTATACCCCAGTTGAACCGGGTATATTGTATTTTATTTGACAATACTAAATTAGGGGTTGTTTTGTGTTTAGGAGAGAGACTAAGAGTCATGCATGTGGTTCAGCCAGTTTGCACAGCTTAACGCAGCGAAAGAGGGTCTCTATTCATTTTAATTTGAGATGATATAAAAAGATGAAATAATGATCTGAAAATTTGAGGGTTTTCCTGATTTCGGTGTCTTTTCTGACCCTTCTGTGCCGCGTCTATTTTGTTCTGCTTTAGAGCCAAACAAGTTTCTAGTCAATCTCATCCGTCCGTGTGTTGGAAATCATCTTCATGGTTGAAGTCTGCAAATGAAGCTGGCTCCTTCTTCCTTTTTCTTATCCTGGCCCAGAAGTTTGATTCTGTTCAGGAGTCTTCTCAAAAGAAGCAAAAAGTAAGTGAGGACTGAAAACCAACCTCAGCCTGGACCAGGTAGAGTTGGGAAGGCAGTGAAAACACAAGGCAATAAAGAAGGAGAAAAGTCTTACTTGTCTCTTTTAGTCATATGTCACTGACTATGGAGCCTGCTGTGGCTATGATATTTACCTTCGAAAATGCTTTTTGTAATTTGGGAAAGACACTTGACCTCCGTTTTTTTGCGCAGTAAATAAAAACAATCTCAACCTAGGACTGCAGGTAGGCTCAAATGAGAAAAGGGTGCAAAAGTACTTAAAAGCTATGACTATAAGCATTATTTTCTTGGATGTTTATTGTATATAGGCTTTGAACTCTATAAAGAAACATTTGTGGCCCAGGCATGGTGGCTCATGCCTATAAGCCCAGCAATTTGGGAGACTGAGGTAGGAGGATAGTTTGAGGCCAAGAGTTCAAGAACAGCCTGGGCAACACAGTGCGACTCCATCTCTGCAAAAAAAATTCTTTAAATTATCCAAGTGTGATGGCACAGACCAGTAGTCCCAGTTTCTTGGGAGGCCGAGAAGGGATGATCTCTTGAGCCCAGGAGTTTCAATCTGCATGAGCTATGATCACGCTATAGCACTCTATTCTCGGGGACAGAGGGTGACACTATCTTGAAAATATTAAATGAAAAAAGGAAAGAAAGAAACTTTGTCAGTATATTCTCTTCACTGTCATCCTAACTCCAGCCAGTTGGTCAAGGGTGTTATAACAGTGATAAGGAAGCTTCACTAAGGTAGGCTAGGTGCTTCTTCCAGCATCCATCACCAGCTCCTTCCAGTGAAGGGACCATCTCCAGTCCCTGGGAGAGCAATCGATGGTCAAGGACAAAGTGACACCCTTTTTTTAAAGCCTCATTGGAGTCTCTGGGAAATGACAATGTTTAAGATGCATAAAAGGAAACATTCTGA
Source organism: Arctocebus calabarensis (assembly GCA_963573935.1). NCBI lineage: Eukaryota > Metazoa > Chordata > Mammalia > Primates > Lorisidae > Arctocebus > Arctocebus calabarensis. The sequence goes on from CAUYON010017153.1 coordinate 25,130, forward strand.
AGCTAAACACCAAAACACATCTATATAATAAGCAGAAAAATATGTATTTGAATGATCATTTTCAAAGATTTTTTTAGGGGGACGGAAGAATAGCACATTCACAGATGTTTCTGGGGGGGGGGATGACTGTTTTATTCTATTTTGCTGTGTATGATGTGTATTTTTTTGCCCAAAATTTTAGGGGAAAATAGTGATAGCTTTATATTTGGGTGGCACGGCTCCGGAGCGGGGGAGCCCGGTGAGTCTCCTGGGGACGTTGCACCCACCTACCTGGGCCCTCTGGGCACACAGGGTTCCGGTCCAGGAGGGAAAGGGATGCCGTGGGAGTGGGCCAGATTGGCCTCTGCCGAGCTCTGCAATCAGAGGAGACGGTGGTAGTAGGGCTGGCAAGGGGGGCCAGGGATGTTCAGGTGCAGAAGCCTGGTCATGAGGAGGGGACCAGGAGCGCCACACAGGCCCCAGGGAACTGCCCAGCTACCAGGGGCCAAGGGTCCTCAGCAGCTCCTGCCCCACCGCCATGCACGGGCATATCAGGTGCAGTCCTCTGACACGGTGGGGAGGGAGGGCGGGGGAGGAAAGTGCTCCTAAGAGAGAGGAAAGGGGCAGCATTTACCAGGAGGGCAGCTACAGAAGAGCTGTGTTTCTGCACCCTGCCCGGGGAGTGTTAGCCCTCCCCCGATGTGTCTTTCCCAGCCAAGAGACAGCACTTCCTCAAAAGTCATTTTCCTGAAAGTTAGGGCTAAGGACATGGGTGCGCATTATACAAGGGAGGGCATTATACACAGAACAATACAGTAAATCTTCCCCAAAAAGGAAACTTGGGGGATTCAAGAGATACTTGCAGAGTTTCTTTCTTTTACATCCTTTTTTTGGACTTTTGATAACAACAAAGCACCACGAGTCTGTTATATACATCACCCATGTTACACTCTGCTGCTATTTTTTGTTTTGTTTTTTAAACATTCTTCTTGTGGGCTCATCTTTTCAACTCCAGAGATAGCTAAGTGTTTTCTAACTTATATTTCTTGTGTTCTTATATCCCCTGCTTTCAGTTGAGCTTTGTAAATCCAAGGTACAGTGATGTCCTACTTCTTACAAAAGGAGATGTGCCTGTTGGGTTCCTTGTGCCCATTTAACATCACTTGTCAGCTTAGCTGATGGCCAAGGATTAGATCACAGGTCTCTAAAGAAGGTGGGGTGAGATGTTCCTCTCCTTCTTTGGATGTAATTTTCCAGTGATTGGGTAAAATGGTTCATTGGTGTACGAGGGGAAAAAAAATAAAACATTTATTTATTTCTCTTTAAAATGGAAGAAGTTGAACTTTAATACTGAAGGTATGGATTGACAATGACAGCCTCACTCGGTCCATTCTGTCATTTGTCACCATTGGCATGCTGAGTGTCCTGGGAAAAGTGGCATTTCCATAAGGTGTTGGGATGGACGGTGAATTTTGCTATAGTTTGGTTTGTTTGACCCTCCAAATCTCATGTTGAAATGTGATCCCTACTGCTGGAGACAGGGCTTAATGAGAGGTGTCTCCCTCATGGGACCAGATCCCTTATATATAGATTAATGCCTTCCCCTGGGAATGGGCAGTGAGTGAGGCCTCACTATTAGTTCCCTCAAGAACTGGCTATGAAAAAGGGCCTGGCAACTCCCCCGCCCCAGCTCTCTTGTTCCCTCTCCCAGCACGTGATCTCTTCCCCTTCTCTTTCTGCCATGAGTGGAAGCAGTGAGGACCTCACCAGAAACCAGGCAGGTGCACTGGCACCAGGCTTCTTGTACAGCCCACAGAACTGTGAGCCAAGAAACCTCTTTTCTGGTTCAGCAGCTGTAGCTCAGTGCTTAGGGCACTGGCCACATACACTGGAGCTGGCAGGTTCGAACCTGGTCCCGGCAAACTAAAGCAACAATGACAACTGCAACAGAAAAATAGCCAGGTATTGTGGCAGGTGCCTGTAGTCCCAGCTACTTGGGAGGCGGAGGCAAGAGGATCACTTAAGCACAGGAGTTTGAGGTTGCTGTGAGCCATGACACTCTACCGAAGGCAACATAGTGATACTCTGTCTCAAAAAAAAAAGAAGGAAGGAAGGAAGGAAGGAAGGAAGGAAGGAAGGAAGGAAGGAAGGAAGGAAGGAAGGAAAGAAAGAAAGAAACTTCTTTTTTTTTTATAAATTCCCGGCCTCAAGTATCCCTTATAATAACAAACAGATTAAGATGGCCTCTATTCTTATTCATTCTATTCCATAGAGTTGTGAAATCCTGCAATTTGTATGTAAACAGTCACATGGCTTCACAGATTATGTTATTTAGTTTTAATCCACAAAAGGAAGAAGTAGCTTTAAAATATTCCTACAGAGAGAGCAAGCATTGAATTGAATTTTAATGATGCAAGCAGGAGAAAACAAGAAGAAATTGGCAGAGCTGATACTTTTTTCTTCTCTTGGCACAAACTCTGGTTCAGCCAAATTACAGGTGAAGACACTGGTGATCTAATAGAGGCAACATATTTCTCTTGCTTAATAAAAAGGTTTGTTCCCACTGAAAATAAAAAATCATGTATCACAAATAAATAAAACTGGTTTTAAAATATTGTTTATAATCCCTTAGAAATTTTATAACCATATTACTTGAGTTGTACATGTATTGAATGTATAACTAACTACAAATATTTTGCAAATAAGCTAAAGAATAGCTACTGATAAGTTCATGCAACCAACATGTTTGGCAACCATTAGATGAGAATCAGTGGTATGGGCTATAACTTGCTCATACAGGCTTATAAAATCTGTTACTACACACAAAAAAATCCATTATTACATTTTCAAGAATTTTTTATGCTATCTGTTAAACACAACTATTATTAAAATTTTAATTATATAAACTTATAATTACATATATTATATTAAAAACAAAGGTAATAAATATTCAAAATTTGTCTTGGCCTAATTATGTTACTATTATTATTTTCTATGCTCTTGAGAGCATTTACCTCTATTTTACCTGTATGGTGGTGTTATTAGCTATTTGTTGCTACATAACAAATTACTCCCAAATTTAGCAGCTTACAATTAACATTAATTAGCTTACACAGCTTCTAATTCAGGAATCCGAAGGTAGCTTAGCTAGGTGGTTTTGGCTCAGAGTTTCTCTTGAGGCTACAGTCAAGATGTCTGTTGGGAATATTCCTATCTCAAGGCTTGACTGAAGCTGGAGATTTTATTTCCAAGAATGTTAGCTTATACAACTGGCTGTTGGCTGGAGGCCTTAGTTCCTCACTGCATTGGCTTCTCCAGGTTAGGCTGCCATGCTGTGAGTAACCTCCCAAAGAGTGATATGAGAAAGAGAGACAGAGAGAGAGAGAGAGAGAGAAAAGAGAAGCTGCAGTGTCTTTTATAGCATAACCTTGGGAGTAACATACTATCACTTCTGCCTTATTTTATTTGTTATAGAAAGCACTCCTGGAACAATATCAGAGGAAAATAAACATTGGGTCTAAATATCAGTTGACATCTGAGAGGTTGCCTAGTACAGGTAAAAATTGTATATTAGTATATTGATGTGTTACTGTGCATTTCTTCCTAACTCCATGTCCAGTAACATCGCACTGATCTACTGAACTTGGCCCTGGTACAAGTATTTACATCACTGGCATCAAAAAATTATACAAATTAAGTGCAATTTACTATTGTTGGTTGTGCTTTATTTTGTTTGTTTGTTTTCCTGAAGAGCCAATTGTTAAACACTCAGCAGCACATCACTGTTTAGAGGAGACCAGCACACTGTACTGTTGGTGCTGAATTTGGCAAGGCAATGGACTGGGGTTCCTGTGGGTGGCCGTGTGTGGCAGGGAGAGTTAGCTGGTCCATGGAGAAGCAGCCAACCGGGACTGAGATGGTAAGGCATGGGATTATGTGAAGGGCTGGCTCCTCTGAAGAGGGCAGGGCAGGCTGCAGATGGCTTTGTGCTCATCAGGGAGGTCCAGGATGAGGCCGGTCCTGGCAGACACTCGCCGGGTATGACCTGGCATGGACCCAACACTCACACTGCACAGGGGCTGACAGGATATATCTGAATTTTGACCTTGAACTCGTATCAGTGCTCTAATCTTAGGCTGACAGGAGTGATTTAAGATCAGAAAGCAAGACTTTGAAGCCATGATTAAAGAAACAAGGAGAGAGCATGGCAGAGGAACCAGAGGCAATGGGAATGGTCTAGATGACAGAAGGATTGTGCACAGAAAAGTGAGCAGGACAATGACAATAATGACCAGAATTGGGGCCCTTTATGAGGTAAGATCCATTTCAATTTCTATTTACTCGTAAATAATAAATGGAGTTTTGTTTCATTATCAATATGAATGTAAAAATCCAATTTACTATAAATGTATTTAAGGCTGCCATGTGCCGCAGGCTGGGCCAAGTGCTTGGAATGGAGGTTGGGATGAGGGTGGAGTGAGAGACCTGTACTAAACAGACTCGACTGTACATGACAATATGGACAGTAGAGTCCAGTTTACAGCTTTTTAGGGAACCTTCTAATTTTTTCCTGATAAGAAATAAAAATGTTAGAACTTAAAAAAATTTTATTGTAGTAAAATAGACATAGCATGAAACTTACCACCTGAACCATTTTAAGTGTATGATTCAGTGGCATTAAGATATTCACAATGTTGTACAACTATCACCACTATCTATTTTTAGAACTTTTTAATGATCTCAGACAGAAACTCTGGAGCATTAAATAATACCTCTTCAAGAGAGGTTGAACATTTTCATGTTTTGGATTGCTTTTTTTTCCTATTCCTTAATTCCTTCAGAGTCTGAAGATGAGGCACTAACAGTGGAGTCAGCAAACTATTAGCTAGTGTTAGTGAGCCCAGGATGAATTGAACTGTTGCAAACCCAGATAAACCAAGACTTCAACCCCAATGGGATGACTGCTGATACAGTCATCAGTGTAAATCAGTGAAAGAATGAATTGATCAATTTACTTGCAAAAGTTGGGAACAATTGAATGTAACCAGTCGAGTAACAAGGACCAGTTAGTTTAAAGGTATCTTGAACCAAGAAATCAGGTGGGCTGAAATAAAATATGAATCATAGCTGTAGCTTTTATGATTTGGCCATCAAACAAAGAAACCAATTAGACATTTGTACCTCCATAATATTCTGAAATAATAATAATTATTATATTTTAATAATAAGAAGAATGATATTCATAATAGGGGCAAGAGATGGTGGAAGCTTTGGCCTGGGTGGTAGCAGCACAGATTGAAAGTAGTAACATGATTCAAGATTTTATTTTGAGAGTAGAATCCACCATATGATAAGTAAGGAGTGAGAGAAACAGAAAAATGAACAGTGACTCTTAGGTTTTTGATTTGAACAATTGGGAAACTGGCAGCACTATTGCTAATTCTGGAAAGGCTGGGGAGGTACACATTTGGGGGCAAAAATCAAGAATTCTGTTTTGAACATGTTCTGTTCCAGATGTCAGTTAGAATACAAGTGAAGCTATTAAGTAGGCAGTTGGAGCTACAAATCTAGATTTGAGAGGAGAACTCTGGCTTGAGATTTAAATTTAGGACTTAATAACATCAATTTGTGTGTCAAATAAGAGATAACATTTAAAGCTGGGATATCAAACTTCTAGTTTTAAACTAGCTGTGGAAGAGATTTCTAGCCCTGTGCCTGACATCTTCTATTCCACCCTCCAGACCTACCCTTCTTCTTCTGTGTATACAGCCATCAAGGGGCTCCCTTGCCCTCTGGCTCCTGGTTGAGTTCCACTTAGGGGGGACCCTCCTCTCACTCCCAGGAGGTGAAAAGGAAGAAGCATGACCTTTGGTCGCCTCCCTATGGACCTTCATCAAAGGCCACTGCTGCTCTTTCGCAAGGGCTTCCTTCTGCTTGAGTCTCTCTTCCTTCTCTTCTTCTCCTCTTTTCCCTTTTAGGCTAGGAGCTAGGTGAGTGACAGCTCTGCTACAGCCCCTGGCAATATACTATCCCCTGTGGTTCCCCAACATCCAGTTTATATTTTTGTCCATTTATTGAACATTCCTCAAAATATCCTAAGATTAGTGTCATGAGTTTCCTCTGAATAATACTCCTCCTCCCCAGTGGAATCCCCCCAACATAGTAATGTAAACAATGGACAAAACTATAAACTCGATCTTGTTTGTATAACCCCAAGCAATACCGTATGAAGATGGATTAGGAAGGTCAAGAATTAGAAGCACTAGGTTCTTTGGAAGAGAGAGGAGAGGCAAGGAAATAAAACATTTTAAACTGTTTTGAAAGGCTCTCTACCACACAACTCTCTGCCTCCACTTCCAATTCAGGGCACTTACTCTCATCCACTGTGTGGGAGATGAAGAACTTATTTTCTGAAGAAATTAAGGCAGAGAGGTTCCAAATTGGAGTAGGAACGTGGAAGGTCCAAGAGGAATATTCCTAGGAAATAAAAATCAGAATGTGTCAATTTCCTGACAAGTTTGTCTATGTATAAAATTCTTTGCAGTAGCATTTTACATTTCTCTGTGATTGCATGGGTAACTCTAAGTTCAAAGACTGTAACTCTAAGTTCAAAGACTTCTAAATAAATGAAAATATAAATATATTTTTAGCTTCAGGTAAAACAAAACTTTGCGCCAGAAAATAAATGTAATCATAGTATATTCAGTTGGCTCAGAAGTTAACAACATTGATATATTCATAATACCAAAAACAGATTTAACTTATTACTCTATTGGGAAGAAAGTAGAGTATCTATCAAAAATGCACATGCCCTGTGACCCTGCAATTCCATGAAAAATAATAAATTCTACATCTCCCAATCCTTCCAGTACAATGTTGAATAGCTGAGCCGCTGCAGAGACGCTTCCCATGCCCTGGTGTCAGTGGGAAAGTTTTAGACATCCCCCTGATGTTCCACAGCTTGTGCTGAAGTTACTATGGGTGTCCTTTGTGAAATTAGGGATCCCTTACTATTCTAGCATTAGGATGTTTATGTTAATCACAAGTCATTTAATAAACTTGAATTTGATTGGATTTTTAAAACACATATCAATGTCAATTTCCTCATTTGTTGACGTAGAAACTCATAAGATATCCTCATGTTACAATATTCTAATATTCATAGGATTAAATTATGGCTATGATGTGGGTATATGAGAAATACATATATATATATGTATATACGCACACACATAGTCTTTATTTTATAATGTATTATTTAGGATATTTATTTGCATTTATGGTCACGATTTTTTGCCCAATGCATGTCTATATAACAAGTTGGGATGCTTTTCATCTCTTTCAGTTTCTGGAATAATTTATATAAAATAAGAATCATCTGTCTCTTGAAACTTTGGTAGAACTTTCCTGTAAGTTGTCTGGGACAAAGCCTTTTAAAGGATAAATATTTGATTACCTATTAAATTACTTTTATGGTTTTTGAATTATTCAGTTTTCTACCTCTTATTCCTTCTTAAATCAATATGAAAGACTTATATTTTTCAAAAAAAACATTTATTTTATTTATATTTTCAAACATAATGGCATATAATTTACATAACCTCTTATAATTTTTAAAACCACTGCTGAAATTTTAGTTTGCCTACTTTCTTTATCCTAAGACTTGTTATGTCTTTTTTTTCTCTTTCATTTTTATAAGAACTGCCAACAATTTAGTTATTTAATCATTCTTTTGGAATAATTCATTATTATTTATATTGATCAAGTCTACTATATTTATTTTCTATTGTATCAATTTCTGATTTTATTTTTATAATACTTGCCCTTTACTTTTTTGTTCTTTTCTAAGGTTCATATGATAAATGGCTAGTCCATTTATTTTTTATCTTTCTTACGTTATAATAAATGTATTTAAGGTTTTAAATTTTCCTTGGACATACCCACTAGGTTTTCACATGTGGGACTATTGTGGCCAATCATTTCTCAATAATTTTGATTTTCTTTTCTTTTCTTTTTTTTTTGAGACAAGAGTCTTACTTTGTTGCTCTTTGTACAGTGCATGGCATCACAGCTCACAGTAACCTCAAACTCTTGGGCTTAAGTGATTCTTTTGCCTCAGCCTCCCAAGTAGCTGGGATGACAGGCGCCTGCCACAATACCCAGCTATTTTTGTTGTTGTTGTTTGGCAGGACCTGGCTGGGTTCAAACCCACCAACCCCAGGGTATGTGGCTGGTGCCCTAACTGCTGCTAATAATTTCAAGTTTTTATGCCAAGAAAATATTAGGAAGATGTTTTAAATATGCAAGTGATATATTAGGGGGATTTAAATTTTCTTTTTAATACAAGAATTATCTAAAAGATATAACAATGTAATATATATAACACTATTAAATTGCACAATTAAAATGTTTCAGATTATAAATTTTATGTTACGTGTATTTCAACATCATTAAACTTATTTTTATTGAAAAAGGGTAGATTATTTAGGTGGATTCCGTGTAATCACAAGGTTCTTGTCTTAGTTCATTTTCTGTTGCTATAACAGAATATCTATGACTAGCTAATTTATAAAGAAAATTAATTTATGTGGTATGGTTCTGGAGGCTGAAGAACTTGATCTGAAGTTCAAGATTGGGTAGTTGTACTTAGTCAGTTTCTTGTGAGGACCTCATGCTACATCCATAGAGGAAAACATCACAAAGGAGAGAGACTTACTGAGACCCACTCTTGTGATTACTAATCCACTCCTGTATAACGCATTAATTCATTAATCCATGAATAGACTAATCCATTTATGAGGGCTCTGCCCTATCACACCCTAAAGGCCCCATATCTTAATGCTGTTACATTAAGGATTAACTTCCAGAGTGAGTTTCTGAAGGGACAAACATTCAGAAACAAAAGAGGAACACAGAGGAGTAGTACTGGAGATGGCAGTGTCAGAGAACTGGGGCTGACACTACTGACTTAGCAGATGAAGAAAGGAGCCCTGAGCCAAGGCATGTGGCTGCCTCTGGAAAGTGGCAAGGAAACAGATTCTCCCCTAGAGCCTCCACAAGGAGCACAGACCTGCCAACACCTTGATTTCAGCCCAGTGAGACACATTTTGGACATCTGGACAAGTCCTCCAGAACTGGAAGATGATAAATTTGTATTATTTTAAGGCAACAACAACCACAGAAAAGGAATGATTTTAAAGCTATTTTTAAAAAATCCTATTGAATATACAAATTTTAAGAGGGGCTATAATTATCAATATTTGCAACAGTTAATTAACCCTTGTTCATACAAGACACAGCATTAGAATTAGCCACTGTCTGTATTTGATATAAAAATAATCTAAGACAGTGATATGTGCGGCCTGGCACATAAGCCACAAGGAAATTCTCACTGTAATATATTCAAACCCTCTTGTCTTCTTGATATCCTTTTGCGCAACCACATTGCAAACAGCGCCATCTAAATCTTTCAATGAGAAAATGGAAGTAGCGCAGGTTATGCTCCTAGACCTCAGGGTCAGTGGTACAAGAGAGGGCAGGACCTCCTATGTTAGGGCTATTTCCACTATCCTAACTAAACTTTCTCTAGAATACACTCCACACAGCCAGAATTAGAACACTAAGCCCCTGGCACCCAGTCCCAGGGAAGTCCACAGAGTCAGAGTTTGGAAATATTAAACTGAAACACTATCAGACTCTCATCTGCCAGTGTTTTGAGTGGCAGGGAGAGAAAAGGCCACAGCTCACCAGGCTCCTGCCCTCTCAAGGGCTTCAGGGAATTTCATTCCTGGAAATGTGTACAGAGCCCTTGCCACTGTGTCCCAGATGTGTTCCACTTGCTTATCCTTTGAACTTTAGATTGCATTATAAGAGCTAACATTTGCTTATTTGGAAGGAGGCTGAGCCTCTTCTTGACCCTTCTCCCTGGCCATTTGAGAAAGGTCTGGGAGTGAGAACGATTCCTCTAATAAATGGAGACAGAGCCTCATCTTACCAACAGTATTTTTATCCATCTTTCATTTTACTATTTTTTAAAAACAGAATTCAAGGAGAATTGCACACTTCCTCTGACCTATGATTCTCTTAAGTTCATAGATTAGTGCAGGATGTTTTGGCCCATAAAATGAGAAAACTGAGCCAGGGAGTGGGGGAGCAAAAGATACTCCAGATTGTAAGAAGGAGAATTTAAAAACCTGAGATGGCTTAATGAGTTGATTAGAAACTCAGCCAGAGGGTTTCCAATTTTTTCCCTCTCTCCCCCTCAGTGATTTCTCAACATCTTACAATAATTGTCCCCTAAGTTTCATTAATAACTCTCTTTCCCCAATGCAGAAAATGAAGGTGAAGATGGAATCTGCATGTTTAAAGCTAAAGAAACTCTTTCCCCTACACCATCTTTCTAATCATCCAAATAATTGCTGCAGTCATTGAGTCCTGAAAAAAAGCTTAAAATCCCCTTAAAACATTCTTTTTTGTTGAAAATGCTATTCCTAAATATGAATTCTGCAGGCAAAAACACAATTTGCACACAATAATTTTTATTAGGACTCTTTTACAACTCACAATCTTTCCAAACTACTTTCTTATGTAATCTTTCTCAAGAAACAGTTTACTTACGAAGGCAGTTTTTAAAAGTTGTAAGTTGCTAAGAAAGTACTAAGGAAATCATTTATGCGCAAAATAAAATATTGATCAAATGGTTATAACTTGGAGTGAGCTCTCATATAAAAGAAAAATAAAACACAAAAATGTAAAGGCACTCAAGTGAGAAGAGACCTAGAGATAAAATTAATTACCGGGAGGTTTTTTCCCCCAGAGGGCCGAATTGCCTTACCTGGTTGTAATCTCCTCCCTTCCTGCTTCAAGGAAAGAATCAATGATCAGACCTGAAACTGATAAGGAACTACTTCAGCGAAAGTGATGAAAAAGAGGAGTCAACCAAAATGTTTCTTTACTTAAAGCTATAGCTGATAGCTGGTGGAAGCTTTGAAAACAACTTTTTACCCTAAGGCATTCCGGAAAGCCACAGACATGAATTGTTTGCCATGTTATCTGACTTTAAGATAAGGATTAAAGAAAAATTATAAATACATTTTATTTATTTATTTTTATTAATTAATTAATTTAATTGTTGTTGTTGTTGTTTTGGAGACAGAGTCTCACTCTGTCACCCTGGGTAGAATGCCGCGGTGTAAATTCCTGGATTCTAGCAATCATCTTACCTCAGCCACCTCCCTGGTCACTGGGGCTACAGGTGCCCACCACAACGCCTGGCTAGTGTGACAGGGTCTCGCTCTTGCTCAGGTTGGTCTCAAACTAGTGTGCTTGGGCAATCCACCCACTTCGGCCTCCCAGAGTGCTCATTACAGGCAGGAGCCACTGCACCTAGCCACAAATGCGTTTAAAAATCAAGTCTTGGAATAATCACCTAGGCTACGAATGATCAAGTTCGGAATTTGTAAGATGTAAACTGAGCTTACCTCATACCAGGATGTTTTCTCACTATTGCCTATAGATTAACACGCCTGAAGCAAAGGGCCTAAGAGACAGGCAATGCTAGTGCACACCAGTGTTCAAGCCTTTTCTGCTCTCCCTGACAATACCTGCCATGAGACTCCCTTCTGCTTCCCAGTTTACAGCTAGGTGGGACCTCCTGATTGAGTTCAGCTCTCAACATATCAGGGCCACTACCATGACAGCCAATACATCCCCTTAAACCTCTCACACGCTGTATTTATCACGGTCTTTATCTTCCTTCACATCTTGGCTGGAGACAGGACTTTGCCATGTAGGACTCCACATCTCTAGAAGATGAGACAACCATGAACTGTAAGGCTTCCCTGCGTGGAAGGCTGCCAATCCATTTAAGATCAGGATACAAGCAAGAAATAAACCTTTTATTCTGTGAACTATCTGAGGGTTGGGGGGAATTTGTATGGCAATCAGACAACTTTATTCAACACAATGCTCATTAAAGTTATGGGTTCTTTGTCTCCTTCCCAGATATACTGAATCAGGAACTCTGGGAGTACCTTCCAGGAATCTAGAATTCTAAGAAGTTCTCTAAGTGAATCTGTGCACACTGAAGTTTAAGAAGCAAAGTTTTAGATTTTGATTTCTTTAAAAATTCCTCCATACATATAAAAATCAAACACTTTCCAAAATGTTAATTTGAGCTATTCAAAAGAATTTTAAATCAAATTAATATAGAATTAATTTGAAATAAGATTAATCTTACTTCCAAATTCATACTCATAGCTTAAGTCATATAGGTAAAATATACGCAACATTTATTTCACACATATTTATTTGTTAAGCACCCAGTGTACATGAGATGCTGGAGGTACAATGATTAACAAGACCTGCACATTCCCTGCTCCCACGGAACCTTCTATGGATATAGATAATTAGACCATGTTGCGATATGGAAATACTTGATGCTGTGGGAGCAAATATAAAAAACATGTAACTAAGGTGTGGTGAATTCAGGGATGACAGCTCAGCTGAAATTGAAGAATGAGTAGGAATTAGCCAACGGAAGGGAAGAGGAAATAAGATAAAACATTGGTCTAAGTAGACAAACAACACGAGCAAAGATCGAAAGGTGAGAGAGAGCATAGAACATTAGGTTTAGGACAGACGTGAATGAGAACTGGGACCAGGGAAGAAAGTATGGGCCAAGTCAAAGAAGCAGGGAAAATCAATTTAAGGAATCTGGATATTATTTTGAGGGTAATGAAGAGCCATTGAAGGGGCTTTACAAGGAAATGCACTTTATCAAATTTGCTTAGAAAAATAATTCCAGCTGCACTGTGGAGAATGTACTGAATGGGCCAAGACTGGAGGAAACCAGTTAAAAGACTGATTTTTACATGCTGAGCAGGAATCCATTAATTCGTTAATTTGTTAGCTCAACCAACATTTATTGAACCCCGTGCAAGGGAATTGGGATAAAATGGTGGCAAGGCAGACGTGAACTCTGTCTCTATGAACTTGAAAGCTTAGGAAGAGAGAGATAGAAAGAGAGAGAGAGATTGTATATGTAATAAAAGGGAACCAGAGTAGCCATAAGGGCAAGGAGATTTACTGGTTATTGACAAAATGTAGAAGCTAAGGAAAGAGTAGTCCAAGGTGATGTTTTGGCTTCTGACACAAGTGAATGGCACCACCATTTATTGAGATTTAAAAAGATAGGTATAAGACCAGGTTGAATGAGATAATGTGTTCAACTTTGGACTTATACCACCTGATTTCAAGAGTAATTATAAAGATAACAGTAACCAAGAAAGTGTGGTATTGGCATAAAAATAGAAAATAGACCAGTGGAACAAATTAGAGAGTCTAGGAACATATGCACCATATATCACATGCACGATCAATTCTTTTCCACTAAGGTGAAAAGAAATTCAGTGAAGTAAATACAATCTTTTTGACAAAAAATATTGGAACATTGGATGATTATATGTCATAAAACCCCTCTTTGATCCATATCTAATACCATTAAAAAAATTAAATCAAAATGGATTTTAAATCCAACTGTAAAACTGCAAAATTTCTAGAAGCATAGAAGAAAATATGACCATAGGTGAAGATTTCTTAGGTATAATACCCCAAATACAATACATACATGAAAAAAACAAATATGCTGGATTTCATTAAAATTAATAACTTAGAAAAACACTGTTAAGAGAATGAAAAGACAAACTACAGATTGAGAGAAAAGATTTAAAATCAAATATTTGCCTGGCATGTTGACTCATGCCCCTATAACCCTAGCACTCTGGGAGCCTGAGGCAGGAGGCTCACTTGAGTCCATGAGTTTGAGGTTGCTGTGAGCAAGGCTGATGCCATGGTACTCTAGTGTGGTACAACAGAGTGAGACGCTGTCTCAAAATAAGTAAAACTAAAATCACATATCTGATGAAGAACTTAAATCCAGAACATATGAAGAATTGTCAAAACTAAAAAATAGAATTTTTTTATAATTGTTTTTATATTTTAAAAACAAAAAAGATTTGAGAAGGCACTTCACCAAAGAAGATATTTAGATGGTAAATAATCACATGAAAAAACTTCAATGTCATTGTCATTAGGGAAAGGCAAGCTAAAACTATATGAGATGCCACTACATATCTATTAGAATGGCTACTATAAAGAGATTGATTATAAAGAGAGTGATTAAGGGTTGGAGACAGTGTGCAGTAACTGGTACTTTCATACATTACATACACTAACTGGTGGGAATGTTAAATGGTACAGCTCTGTTGGAAAACATTTTTGCAGTTTTTTTAAAAGTTGAGTATACCTACCATGTGACCCAGTCATTGACTCCTAGGTATTTATTAAAGAAAAATGAAAAGGTGTATCTATACAGATAGTTGTACATGAATGTATATAGAAGATTTATTTGTAATAGTCCCAAGCTGGAAACAACCCAATGTCCATCAAGAGGTGAATGATCAAACAAATTGTCATTTATCCATATAATGGAATACTACTCAGCAACAAAAAGGAATTAAGGACTGATACATGCAATAGCATAGATCTCAAAATTATTATGCTGGGTGAAAAAAAGTTAAAAACAGGGAGTATATTCTATATGGTTTCATTATTTAAATTCTAGAAAATCTGCTCTAATGACAGAAAGTAGATCAGTAGTTATCTAGGATGGGTAAGAGTAGCTCAAGGGGCATGGAGGGAGTATTACAAAGGAACACAAGGAAACCTCTGGGGTGACATGTGTTCACTATCTTGATTGTGGTGATGGTTTGTGGGTGTATGCATATGTAAAATTTTCCTAGTTACGTACTTTAAATTTACATAGTTTCTTGTGAGCCCATTATACATCAGTAAAACTGTAAAAATGCTTTGAAAAATAAAACTACAACACTTCTATCAATGAGAATATATCTGTAGATAATAGTAAACCATAAAAAGCAGCAGAGAAGATGTGAACTTCTAGAAGTAAAAACAGAACTTCTAGAAATGAGAAAGTGTAATAGCTGAAATTTAGATGAGTTTAGCGTTAAATTGGACACAGTTGAAGGGCGATTTGGTGAACTAGAAAATAGATCATAGGTTTCCACGCACTGGGTTTAGCAACAAGGTTGCTAAAGTCGACCTCGGGGAGAGCAATTTCAGCGGTGCAGTGGGGAAAATAACAGACTGTTAGAATGAAAAATGAATGAGAGATGAGGAAAATATAAATGTGTTAGATGATCTTTCAAACATCGGGCTGGGAAGGGGAGGTAAAAGATAGACTACCTGAGGGGAGATAAAGGATTTTCTTTTCTTTTGAAAGTTTTCAAATCCACAGAAAAGTTAGAATAATGAACTCTTATCTATCCCTCAGGCAGATCCCCCCAGTTCATCTACCTAGATACAAACTTCCTTGTTCTGAAACATCCATTGTATTCACTCAGCACTTCACTCCCAAACCCGGAGACAATCAGCATTAATCCAATATCTTCATCCAACATGTATTCCACACTCATATTTCCTCAATAACTTTGAAAATGGCCTCTAGCATTTTCTCCCTTCGATTCAGAATCCAAGATTGATCCAGGTCAAGATTGGAGCTTGCAGGTGGTTGTTACACAGTATCTCTTTAATTTCTACCAATGCTTCCCTCTATTTTTCACACCATCAAATCCTTTGAGGAGTGTAGGTTAGTGACTTACATGACGTTTCACAAGCTGGGTTTATCTGATTGTTTCCTTACCATATGTCTCAGCTCATAAACATCTGATAAGAACATGACAATAATGCTTTTATGTATTTCCAATTAGATTTCTTTGGAGGGGCATATAATATCAGGCCACCCCACTTTGGGGGGTGCCAACCTTGACCAGTTGGTTAAGATGATTATGGTAAGTTTGAGTTGCCTTTTTTTTTTTTTAAGATTGGTGAAATGTATCAAGGAATAAGTAAAATAGGAGACACTGATTATACTAGAAGAGAAAGAAATGGAGTGAGGTTCCCAAGAAGGGAGAAGGGAATGGGACCCAGATTAAAGGAGGGAGATTACTCTTGAACAAAGGAGAATCGAATCATCTCTTCCACTGGTTCAGGAGAGAAGGTGGAAATCCAGTGCAGATGCACAAAATTGATAAATTTCCAGTTCGATGACCTTCATTTTCTTGGTATAGTAAGAAACAAGGTCATCTCCTGAAATGTGTGGAGCAGTGGCAGGGTTGAAGAGCTGGAGACTTGAGGAGGTTTGATGTAGCTGCTGTGGAGAAGAGGAAGGGAACAGGTGGATTTCCAGGCAGTTGTTGAGGACTCAGCAGGAATTGGAGGCCATCATTGGCCAAGGCATAGAAACAGAGCATGTGACAGGGGATTAGCCAAGGAATGCTACGTGACCAGGTGGTTGGGTTGGACAATGAAACAAGAGAGTTGAGGGACGAGAAAGTGATGAAGGCAGGACAGTGGAGCTGCTGGACATGAGGAAAATGACCACAGGTGTCAAAGTGGTCAACTGACAGATACAGAGGGAATAGCAGGTGAATGAAAACTTTGAGAAATGGAGAAATTCCAGATGATGACATGATCTGGAGATGTGGCCTTGGCAGTAAATGGCTGGAAGAAGTAGAGGTGATGTTCACTGTTAATTTGGGAATCAGGAAACTGGCCAGTGTGGTGAGTCATCCGTGTGTTGTTGGTGAGCAGAAGATTCAAAAGTATCTGGCATCTGTTATTAGCTGATTATCAGCATCTGTTACTTTCAGGTTTTGCTATGATAAGCAACGCAGTTCCTTTAGAGAAAATTATACTCCTAAACACATAAAATGATCACAGAAAAAAAATCATACATGAACTCTTTTGATCAGAAAAACTCTGGAGTTAGAATTCTAGCTGGTATAGGCCTTCTTTGTTCTTTTATATACGATGTTTTTAGCCTTGCAAGCTATAAGACTTTCAAATGAAATCTCATTAGAAAACTTTCTTCCCTACAATTGATTTTTTCTGATCTCTCACCTGGCAGCTCTGCTTGAGTTAGTTGTGATTGGATGGTCCCTGGGAAATAAGGGCATTGGATCAGAGGTTCTGACCTCTTTTCGATTGTTGACCTCAACTGGAAATTTGATGGAAATATGACTCCTGTTTCCAAGAGAATAAACATTTGCACATACCTACACTATATTCCCTGCAATTTAAAAGAGTTTCATAAATTGTCATTTAATGTAACCTGAATTTGATTACTGTGGGTCTCTTTATGGTTATATAGCATTATGACTACACTATAAAGTGAGTTGGCTTGTTAGCCAAAGATTTAAAAGAAAATTTTATTGTAATACTTTCCCCTAAACGTGTGTCTGAAATCCCTTTCTATAGTGGATGAGGTCTAGAACCATCACAAAGTTCCCCTCTCATTGAGATCTGATTTTTCTCCCCTAGTGTGACCCTTCCTCATCAGAGCACCTGGGGGTCTTGTGGTATTCACCTTCTGCAGATTTTATTTAAAGAGGATCAATCTCTTCAGCTGAAACAGCTGAGCCTGACATCCTGTTTGTTCATTGGCAACAGCCCGACCCTGCAGCTGAAACCAGAAGCTGATACTTGTCATCCAGACTATTCACTCGGGGTGGGGGGGGGGGGAGGACGTGAGTCATAGAGGTGGGTTTTGGCATAGGTGGCACAGGGGCCTTAGGGGCTGATGAGGGTGCTTCTGCAGAACACCTCTGAGCTCCGTGTCTCTAGAGTACTTAGAAATGACAGAACTAGGAAGAAACTATGTAGCAAAATGAGGAAAAGGAAAACAAAAACAAGCCTAAATTTTTTATTCTTCTCAACTTAAAACTAGCCACTAAGATGGTGTCTGCTTTCTGTTGAAATTTGTCCAAAGCAGCAGCGGGAGATCTTTTCAGTATCCAGAGTGGGTGCACATCCTAATCCATTTCAGAGAATAAATGGGCTGCATAGATCAGATTATTTCTTCCCACTTTTCCTCCTATATAGATGTTTCTTTTATTTCTGTCTGTGCTTTCTCCTTTTCTATGGCAGTTCATTCTCTTTACCTCCAGCTATGCTCCATCAAATTCCTAGAATGGTGGTGTAAAAATTATGTGTGGTTTATTTATTTCCTATATTGATGTTATCAACTGCTAAGGATTTGAAATGATTTACAATAAAGACTAAAATACTGGAGAACCACTAAAAGATAGCAAAAGAATATGAGTGAACCAATAGGTGGATTATAGCCATGGCATAAAACTGTAGCTTAGCAAAACTACTGCAATCGATCCCAAAGGAAGTTCTGAGCATCCTAGAAGCTGAGATTTAAAAAGAGAGAAATATGTCAACTGAGGTTGGCCTCATTATCTATTAAATTAAATATACCAACCTAAAAAATGTTTTCCTATTATTAAATTCTAAAATGGATTGATCTTCCATGGAGATACTCAACTAATATGGTGGATTTATTTTCTTCAATTTTAGGATATAAAAATACTTTTTTATGGAAATTTCTCCAATATATGCTTGATGAGTGCAAAAGGAAGAAAGTTAAATCATGAATTTTTTAAGGCTTTTTCACAGGTGTGTTAATGAAATCTACCATAGGTGTGTTATTTGCTTTTTTTTTCTTTTTTGATTTGGCATGAGGCTAGAATTTAGAGGAGAATTGAGCCATGCTTCTTTGAAAAGTCTTCTCAATTATCAATTGTCTCAGATGGGTAATTAACAGATAAGAAATAGCTGATAATTTGAGACTTAAAGCATAGATTTTTCACCTTGTTGATAGAAAATTCATGTGCTTCAGGGATCTCCGTGTGCTGATGGCAAAGTTGAGGTTTTATCATGAAGCTAAAGAACCTGATTTATATTCTTGCCTAGATGGAAGGTCTTTCTATTTGTACCCTGGGCGAGTTTCAGGTATGCATGCAGACAAGTGCCAAACTTTTCTCAGGAAGCAGCTTTGAACAGCTAAAATAAATCCTGATTCCTAAATAAAATAAGAATTTTGTTTGTTCTGGAAGCTGGAGCACGTCTGCACATGGTGACTAGTTTGAATCTAGCACAACTGATTTTTGATAGGAGTTAGTCAATGAGATTATTTCCTTTTTGGAATGATTGCTAAAGTGAATAAGACTGTAACATCGTCAAAGAAAAGAAGGCTTATCTTCCTGTTTGCCATAGAGAGAGAGAAAGCATCCAGCTCAGGTAAAAGTTGTACCAATCTATTTGATATGAATTCCAAGGAATGGGAAAGAAGTTACCTCATGACACGAGACCATCTCGATTCGCGTTGATAAAGTTAGAGTAGTATCTGATTTACTTATTCATTTCATTAAGGACAAAAGGGGACATGTACAAGCTACAAGAACCAAACTGATACGTCCGCGTGGTTGTTAAAGCAAGAGGAAATTTGCATTGAGGTTTTCCATATGATTAAAATAAAATGATTTCATTTAAATTCAGAGTACCTTGTCCTATGAGTTAGTTTTTAAGGATGAAGAACCCTTCGGGTCTGTTATTTCTCCTCTGGAAATTTGACTATCTTGTAAATCAATAAATGGGCAGAAAGGAGGCCCTAAGAAGAAGAATGAAGCACTTAAAATATTTCTTTGAGTGTCAGGATGTGAAAAACTAATCAGTGTTGACAGTGTGCCGTGAACAGAGGAGTATGAATACAGAATTCATACTACAAATAAACAACTAAATGTCTGGCTCTCGAGAAATCATTTGGAGAGAGAACTAAAATTTCTTTCAAATAGATACTCCCCAAAGTGTTTCCCTAGAATAGGAATGCTATACTAGTTCCACAGCAGTTCTGTGTTCAGCCAGGAGAAAAAGGGTTTTCCTTAGTCAAATGGAGTTGGGACTCTGTGTACTACATGCTGGTTCCTGGTGAGTCACAATGTACATTAGCTTAGGCAGAACAGCATAATTTGCTCAACCCAGAGTTTTATGAACTGATTTCACCAAGGCCTTCTTTGTATGTGACACATTAATTTGTACTAAACACTCTTTGCTAAACAGAGCAGTAAATGAAATGTTGGCCGTGTTTCTAAGCCCGGTCTTATGTAATAGTTCTATGCTTATGTTACAGATGGAAAACCCACAGGACAAAGGACTTTGAGTTTGCCACACTTCATTCAAGGCAAACTTCCATCACATTAATGTAAGTATATATCATTTGAATTTCTTCTTCTTCTTCTTTTCTTTTCTTTTTTTTGGGGGGGGGCAGTCTTGCTCTGTCACCCTGGGTAGAATATAGTGATGTTGTCAGAGGTCACTGCAACCTCAAGCGATCCTCCTGCTTCAGCCTCCCAAATAGCTGGGGCTGTATGTAGGTAAGCATGTCACCATGGCTAGCTGATTTTTTCCATTTTTAGTAGAGATGGGTCTCACTCTTTTTCAGCCTGGTCTTAAACTTCTGAGCTCAAGTGATCCTCCTGCCAGGGCTTCCCAGAGTACTAGGATTATAGGCATGAGCCATCACACCTGGCTGGAATTTTTTTCTTATTAGTACAGTTGGTCTCAGAAGAGTCTGACTTCTGTCTGGGTGTGTACAGGCCCTGTCCCTTCTGTATCCATTGAGAGAAACCATTGTGATCTCAGAGCTTCAGATGTTGTAGGTACCTACTATACACTAGGTACCTAGAGTTAAAATTGTAAAAATTTATTTAAAAAACTAGATTTGCCTGGTTTAAAATAGATGAGGGAAATTTTATATAAGTGTAACATTTTCCTTTCATTGATGACATTTAAAATTATTATTTCCCTACTTGCCTATAGTTTTATGGATGAAGGCCAAGATGGGAAAGGAATGGTGATTCCATTTTCTATGCTAGAACATCTACCTAGATTGTCCATTGAATATTCGTAACAGTCCTATAATGTGGGTCCTCCTATTCAGTTTTGGAAATCAAGGCATAGAGACAATAATAAATATTCCTCAGAAGTGAGAGTCAGAATTTGAATCCAGGTCTCTTAGACTTCAAAGCCCATAGTACTTCTATTGTCCCATGGGATAAAAGACATAGAACACTGGGACAGGGATTAGAGGACAGGTTGGTTGTTTACTGAATGTATCACCTTCACCCAGTGCTGCCCAGTAGAAATAGAATGTGGGATACATGGGTAATTTAAAAATTTTTAGTAACATTTTTAAAGAGATAAGTGGAATTAATTTATTATAGTTATACTTTATTTTAGTTAACATATCCAACATATTATTGTTTCAACATGTAATCAGTATGTTTTAAATTGTTAACAAGATATTTTATAATTCTTTTTGTGATAAATCATCAAAATCCATTGGGAATATCAAACTTGTACAGCATAAGTTACTTTGGACTGGGCATAGTTCAATTGTTCAAAAGCCCACCCTAGAGGCTAGTGGCTACTGTGTTGGACAGCCCAGCTTTAGCCTACATTATTTCCTCTTGTAAAACAGAAATGGCAATAACCTGCCTCTCAAGATAGTCTGAAGCTTTGCATGGGATAATTTATCTAAAAACATTTTTTATTGAGACAGAATCTAAATCTCTCACCCTGGGTAGAATGTTGTGACATCATCATAGCTCACAGCAACCTCAGTCTCTGGGGCTAGAGATCCTCTTGCCATAGCCTCCCAAGTTGCTGGGACTATAGGTGCCCTCTACAATATCTGGCTAGTTTTTCTCTTTTTAGTGGAGACTGAGTCTTGCCCTTGATCAGGCTGGGTAAAAACATTTTTAAAAAAACTTAATAGGTGTAGTAGGCTAAATAATGGACCCTGCCAGCTCCCAGATGTCTGCACCTAATCCCTGGAACCGATAAGTGTATTACCTTATATGTTCCCTTATATGGCAAAAGAATCTTTGAAGATGTGATTAAACTCAGTATTTCAAGATGGATCCTGTATTGTCAGGGTGGCCCTGATGTAAACATAGTGTCCTTATAAGAGATCTGGAAGCAGAAGATTGGAGTGAGTAGGATGCAATGACAGGAATGAGAGGTCAGAGTGATGTGAGCTGGCATGTTGTGAGCCAGTGCACCAGCTGCTTCTAGAAGCTGGAAAAGACAAGGAAATTCTTTTCCCCTTAGAGCCTACAGAAGCAGCCAGCCCTTTGGACACTTTAACTTTTGCCCACTGACACTGATTTTGGCTTACCAACCTGTAGAACTATAAGATAACAAGTTCTACATTCTTGTTCTAAGTCCTAAGTTCTTGGTCGTGGTTATTTGTTACAGCAGCAATACCAAACTAATACGTACTAAGGGCTGTGTAAGTGAAATATGTCACTGTCGGCACATGTGGACATAAAAGACCACTTTGAGCATAGCTTGTCAAGAATTGGGGCTTACCTGTGGTTGGGGGTAGGGTGGGGAAACTGTCAGGTAGAAAGGTAATTCCCCAGTCCCTGCCTTCCTCTATTTGTACTCAGAAATAAGAGGCAGAAGAGTCACTCAGGGAAAATACATACATGGAACTGTATGTCCTCCCCTCTGAGTGTGGAAAACAAAGCCAGGTGTGATAGATTAGTCTTCCAGCCTAAGGTCAGATCGCAAAACAGCTCATTCAGGTCACTGAGGATGAGCATGTGGCGGACATGCTCAAAAGAGGTTAAAAAGAGGGCTGGTGGCCTGGACTCAGCATAAGTACCTTGGCTGTCAGAAGGAAGTGCTGGTTTGGGATAAAACCCATGGATTAAAACTCTTCACTCAGCCTCCCCACTCCCGTGATACTCCGAGGGTGGAAATGGCTGTCAGCTCAAAGAACAGTTACCCCTCTGAGACCAGGCGCTGCGTGGCCCCTGACATTTCATTCAGCTTGATGGTGGGGGTAGTGGTGGGAACTCCAGTCCAGCAGGGGCCTAGCAGGCCCCACTGCTGCTGACAAGCTGTCTGGCCTCAAGGGCGCCTGAGTTGTCCGCCTCCTGACTGCTGGCCGCCGGCAAGTCATGGGAGGCTCTCCCAGAAGCCATGGGGAGCTCGAAGAGGTCTGGCAAGTAGGCCTCAAGAGTGTGAGCACTCATTTTCACCACAGTTTGTGTATTATGGTCATCTGGGTTTCTGCAGGGAGGTTTTCTGCCCTACATTTGCTTCAAGACCTACGAAATGGCCACATGTAAGGGATATGCTGGGAACAGTGCCTGGCCAGGTAATGGTTCTACAGTGTCCATTGTCAGTGCTGCTTCAGATGACACGTTTCCCGGAGAGACTTACTGTCTTATCGAGGAAGAGTCGCTAGAGCAGACCACCTTCGGCTGCGAGGCCGGGTGACAAGGCTACTCACAGTTGATACATCTTAGTGTAAAGCCTGGTCACAGGAAATAATGGACAAATTGACAGAGATATGGGACCCCTGAGAGGGGACCCCAGGGCAGGTGTGCAGGGGAGGAAGTGAAGGAGTGCAGGGAAGGCCTGGCTCTAGCACAGTAAAGGCAGTGGCAGCACCTTTAGCCCTAGCTCCGGGGAAGTGGAGTGCTGGTAAACTGGCTTTCTGGAAGAACTGTCCACACTGCCCCTAACATCCTCTCCCTGGAGATTAAGGCTTTAGCATCATTGACAATTTGAGGTATCAGGATGGACCTCTAGAGGGACATCCTGGGCTTTCTGCCAATAAGTGCTTAGGAAAGTTTTGTTATAGGGAAAATAATAGGAAAAACAAACAAACATAAAACCGCAAAGATCTTGGCACCCTGAGTTTGTGGAGCAAACAGTTTATGCTGTTGATATAAATAACACTTTACATCCAAGCATTCAGTAGGACAGCCAGTCTCACCATTTCGCTCCCGATCAGATTTGCATGACCTTGTTGTCTAAAAACTTCACATGGGGTAGTCTCAGGGGAAAAGGTTGGGAAATACTCACAGAACCCTTTGGCTGTCATCCTCTGCAAACAGGACTCCAGACAAGCATCACTGGGTTTGTGTGACATTTGCCAAACTCCTACATAAATAACCATTACCTGAATCTCTTGCAGCTGGGAAATAAATAAGATTTAATGGGTTCAGACTGATAAGGTGGTCCAATCCGGCTGACTTTGTTTTGCAACGAGATTAGATACCCGTCTAGGAGCTGTGAGAGTGTAAATATGTGCTAAACGTGGCACTGAAAGCCTGTTAGACACAGCTCTGGGCTTCACAGAGGTGTGAAGGGAAAGAAATTTCTTTGGTGCACAACTGTAGAACATTTTAACACCCTCTGTCTCTGAGGATGAAATAACTGTCATCCTGTGCAGTCTAAAGCTCTTCGTGTTCTTCTTTAATATTCAGTTTCATTTGGAGGAAATGATGCACCGTAATTTTAAGGGAGAGAGCTATAGCTCGAAGAGGTCAGGCTGGAAAAATGAACTACTTAAGGCTGCCGAAACTCTTATTAAGGAGACAAAGTGTATGCAGATGAAGATACAGAGCCGCTTCCAGATGGAAGGGAATGCTTGGAGGGGATTCGAATAGAGGCTCTACGAACTTTTCCTGATTGGAAATGACCATTATGAGAGTTCCATGGTACCAACCCGCAGGCATGATGGGGTTATAAATCTCTCTGCTCAGAACCCCTGAGTTCAGGCTGAGACTCCTTGTGCAGTTAAGGAAGTTCTATATGTACTCATTTGCATGAAACAGAGAGAAAGAAGTAACAGGAGAAAGAGGGAAGGGTATGGGAATTGGAGCTTGAGAAGGCCTACAGGAGATGTGTTTTCCTTCTACTTCCAACTGTTTGCTGAAAGTCAAGAGTAATAATTCAAAGCAGTTCCTGATCTTAATAGTCAAATTCTGTCCCTGTTCCCAGTTGACCTGGCCAGGTGGGTGCTTTCTACCCATAGGAGGGTGACCTGCCTTACAGCAGCGACAGTGGACGTTCTTGCTCCTATATTCTCTGGTGTTTCCAGATCTATGGGATGGTGACTGGGTTCATCCTGTAGCCCAGCCATGGAGGCAGAGGCTGGAGCACTGGAGTATTCCCATCAGGACCACTGACGTATGAGTAACAGAGCCAAAGGTGTCTGTTAGCAACAGAACAGTCAGAAAAAATGTATGGCACTGCAAGGAGGCCACATAGTCATTTTGGACAAGTGTGTTCTGGTGACAGTGACAAGTGTGAGAGGTCTAAGAGAGGGATATGGAAATAACTCTTTGTTCAAGTGTGACATGGTACAACCCACCCCAGAGCCTTTGGATTTTAGCAGGTTTAAAACCCTAAGTTCTCCAACCGCCCCCCCCCCCCATATCCAGTAGTACGAGCTGGATACTGTATTTGGTTGGTTGATGGGCTGAGACCCATCAATTTCAATATCCCTAGATTATGGTAAAATCATTTAGAGGCGCCTCTGACTGATGATCTATTCTTTTTCTCTTCCATCATCACAGTGTGTCGACTATGTGCTTGCCATAATTAACTCACTTAATGTTAATAGCAACCTTCAGTGATGTATATCTGCCTTCAAACTCACTAAGACAGGGGAAAAAGTGCTTCTTTTTCTTTCGCTTAACACAAAATCCCTTGGAGAAATCAGAAACTATGGAAATTTCCAGCACAGAGTTTAAAACTATTTGCTGAGTCTATGTAACGTGACCATAAGGGACATTTAAGGGTCATTTCAGAATTGACAATACTGGCACACTATAGGTCTTCAATGAATGTTGAGAGAGAGAACAAGAAAAGGAGTGAGATGGGGAAAGGAAAGAAACATGCAGAAGAAAAAACATGGTCAAGTGTAGCTCTGAATTTTGAGGAAGTTGAAAAGAGAGCCTCTATATACATATACATATGTTGATAAATATGTAGGTTGGAGAGTATTTAATTGCTTCCAAGTACACTTTTGACTTGTCAATAGTTACACTGCCATGTAACTAACATTCAAGGGGATCCTGTAAATATTTTATCACAGTAGGAGGAGTCCCCCAAGATTGTCTTCAGTTATTATACTGAACATCAATTAAAAATGCAATAAGTAAGGCTTACCTGAGTCAGCTAAAGACAAACATTACAAGGGAAAGAGTCCTCCTGAAACTGTTGTATTATAATATATATAAAAAAAATGGTTCCCTGTTTCCTCAACCTGAGTGTGTGATTTAGTTTTTAATTAAAAGATTCAATTGTGGGAAATGAGGATCTCAAAGAGGTACCTGCACTCCCATTTTTATTGCAGCAGTATTCACAATAACCAAGATATTAAAACCACCTAAATGTCCATCAACAGATGCATTGATAAAGAAAATGTGATACATATACACAATGGAATATTATTCAGCCTTACAAAAGAAGGAAGTCCTGTCATATGAGACAACATGGATAAACCTGGAGGATGTTATGCTAAGTAAAATAAATCAGTCACAGAAGGACCAATACTGTGTGATTCCAATGACGTGAAATATCTAAAAAAAGTCAAACACATAGAAACAGTAGATTTGTGGTTGCCAGAGGCTGGGGGAAGAGAGAAGGGGGAGTTGTTCAATAGGTATAACATTTCATGTATGTAACATGATTAAGTTCTAAGATCTGCTATACAACATTGTGCCTGTACTTAACAAAACTACATTGCACACTTAAACATTTAAGAGGATCTCATGTTAAATGTTTTTACCACATTAAAAAATTCAGTTGTAGAAATTAGTGCTCCCTCAAGATCCATCCTGGTGATTAAATTCAAGCTGTCTGTAACTACTGAGAAACTTGTCTTACAATTTGGGAGCGGACATTAGCATAATGTTGACAGGTAATCTGTACTAGTCCACAGCATTTTAGTTTGGGGCTTGGGGTTAGAATTCATTACTCTGCCAGAAATTCTAAGTGGAGAACATGACCTTAATCTACAGATATTAGTCAAAACCCAATTAAACTCCAAATGATTAATGATGACAATCAGCAGTTCTTCTTTTGAAAGCCTCAATGTAAAAAAATAATGAACTAGGAAGAAATCAGACCAAAAGAAGGAGAAGAGAAGAAAGCAATGATGGAAAAGTAAAAGACAGCTCAAAAGTGATTGGCTCAATGGGCCAGTGCACTCAGACTCAGAAGAGGGCTGGCATGACACCATCAGAAACACTTCAGCATTCCTGGAGACACAAAGCCCTTATATCTAAAGCCTGATGTCTCATGTCCACAGCCATTTGCCTTCACTTCCTCAGATCTCCCTCCCCTCTCTCTCTGCCACATTTTCCACATTGTATAGACTTGGCCCTCCAGAGTGGAGAGACCTGAGCATATGAACTGGGCAGGATCAGCCCGACCTGCTTCCACATCCCAATAAGGTACCAACAGGACTTCGAGATTTCTTTTCCAACTTCATCTTTCTCTTGCTGGTTCTGGGGCATATATACTTGAACTCAGTCTCTCTCTTGTACTCTGTTCTAGCCAAATTTGTACCTCTTTTCTTCTTTCTCCTTCAATGTTTAAGATGTTGTATTCTATCCTACCCAGCAGTTATAGATTATAATTAGAGTATAAATAAACAAAGTTTATTGTTATTGCAAGTGACAGAAATCTAATTCAAGATGACTTTATTGCAAAAGGAAACGTGTTGGTTGTCATGATGGAAAAGTCCAGAGCTTCAGGTATGGCTGGATCCAGGAGCTTGAGCCATGTCAGATTAACAGAACTCAGTTTTTTTCTCTCTCATCTATATGAGCAGCAATTTCAAGAAGTTTTTCTTCATCTGGGAGCACCCAGCAGCTTCAAGATTCTGCCAATATCAACCTTTTATTAATAGGTAGAAATATCTGCAGAATCTTGTCTTCCAGGTAATTCCAGTGAAAGTCACAAAATTGAATTGCATTGTCAGCTTGAATTCATTCTCATCATTGAATCAAGCAGTGTAGCCAGCAGAATGGAATATGCTGGTTTCTAGAGCCATGGAGGTCAGTTCTGTCAGAACTACACTGACTGGGAGTAGTGTCATGACCAAGATAGGGAAATGAGTTCTGGGTAAGCAAAAGCAATTGCTGTTTACTACCAATCCCTTCTCCTCTTTTCTCTTTCTGTCCATCCCTAGAAACTTAAGAAGGGCCTTTCCCCTGATTTTCAGGAACAACTTCTACCTAGAGTTCCAGCTGTGAAGTCAATTTCTTGGTTGCTTGTCAGTCTAAATGGCATGCACCACTCTGCTGCCTGCTCTGGTGGCTCTTAACACCATTTCTATTTGCACCATTCCATTAGCATCCTTGAGCTACCAGGCCAAAATGGCCTCCAATTCACTAAACAATGCTGACTTTAACATATGGAAAACCAAATTACTAGTAAAAATATTGCCCCCAAATAGGTTTTAAAGAATCCACAAGAAGTTGGGAGGGGGGAAATTTGCTATGTATAATGGGTGATAGCAAGAATTACACAGTTCTTGCACATGGATTAAATGTATGAAATTCGTCTGCTTTGAGTCCCAGGCGTGAGCAATTTGGTGGTATGATAAGTATCCTGGAAGTAATGGCAAAAATCCCAAATTTATATGGGGTCTTTCTTTCCCTCACAATATATGCAATGCTAAGGTTGTAAATTGGAATGTCTACATAAGTCTAACAGGTTAACTTAAATGAGAGCAGAGCTGGGTATCAAGGAGTAAGATTGATGGAGGCTGTGGTTACTGGAGCATGCAAGCCCTCCTACTGGTGGTGTGCAATGGTTAAGAGCAAAAGTTCTGGACCAGAGGGTCTGAGTTCAAATCCTCGTTCCACTATTACTTGTTGTGTGATGGTAATCTAAACAGCTCATCTCTCTGCACCTCAGTTTCCTATCTGTAAAATGGGCACATCACTAGTACCTGCCTTGTAGAATTACTGTGAAAACTACATGAGTCAATGTATGATAAGCATTTAGAATGGTTTCTGGGACATAGTAAGCACTGTATAAGGGTTGGCAATTATTATTTTTAAATCCAGTCGATTGTTTTCATCCAGAAATGTTTGCTATCTTGTGAGATCTTCTAATATTTCAAGACAAGCTGGAAATGTAGTTTTTCACATTGAGATTTCTGATTGTATATATGTGTTTGAATGAACTAAACAGTATTTCAAATGTCAAGGAGGCTATGTTGGTTAGGAATGCATTCAGCTGCAAGTTATTGAAAACCTAACTTATAGTGGCTTAAAAAAATATGGGGGGGAGGGTTACAGGAAAATATTTCTGATACAACCACTTTGGAAAACTGCTTGTCCTATGACCCAGCAATCCCACTCTTAGGTATATACCTAACAGAAATAAGCACATGTATTATCACATCATCAGATGACTTAAGAATGAACATTGGTAATACCAAAACTATCTTGTCTAGACAGTACACAAATGCTGATCAACACTAGAATGGGTAAATAAATTATGATATAAACACCACCTGGGCTATAGTAGATAGTGAATGAATCACAACTACCCCCACCCATATAGAAGCATCTCACAAACATAACACTGAGCGAATGAAACCAGACATTCCACTTGTGTGAAGTACAAAACTCAGGCCAAACTACTCAATGGTGTTAGGAGCAGGGAGAGGGTTATCCCTGTGAGGGTAAAGGCTACAAGAGAACATAATGGAGGGACACTGGGGTGCTGGTCATGTTCTCTTTCTTGATCTGGGTTCTGCTTACCTAGATGTTTGCGGTTTGTGAGATTTCATTGAATGGTATGTCAATAAAAATAATTAAAAGGTAGAGCAAGAAATCCATAAGTAAATAGTTTCTGGAATTGACCCAGGTTATTTCTGGCATTTATACTTTCATGCTTTACATCTTTGGCTAGGAGGAATGAGAGTTAGAAGAAATACCTGTGTAGCTCAATAATGGAACACCTTGGTGGAAAGGACATGGAGAAGGGATTTAGCTCTCCTAACAAGCATGAGAGCTCGCAAGATGAGGGCAGTGGTGAATTGGCAGTCTCTACACCTGTGGTGTTGAGAGGCATGAGATCAGCCTTATATTAGGCAGGAGGAGAAGGGAATCGGGAGCATGTGCATTCTATCACGGAACCGTTTACTCTGACTCTGTCTCCTCTCCTGCCTGCAGAACACCAGCATGGCGTCTCTCTGCTGGAGATCATTAAGCTCTGCTAAAGACTAAGGTCTATCTATTCTAAGAAGACTACTTTATTCTCTCTAAGACACCCTCTCTGTCTCCTGCTGAAGTAGATAGCCCTCTGGCACCTAAGAGACCTGAGCAAGGTAACTTGGCGGTCCGTGTCCAGAACCTAGTTAAGCCGGCCTGAGAACTGGCCAGTCCTGGGCCCTGACAAGTGCTGTCAGAAGTGACATGTGACACATTTCCCTTTTTTATCAGGAAAGCAAATTCATTTCCAGAATTTTCCCTCATCTTAGCCCAGCAGTCTTTTGCGTTTATCGTAAAAGCCAAAACTGGGTTACATGGGCCACGCTTAGTAGTTGGAACAGAGCCATCCCTCCAGTGGGAGGAGCCAAAGGAGAGACTTTAGGGAAAGGCCTTTGTATAATCAATCAGCAGTGTCCACTGTACAGGCCAAAGAGAACACATTTGCAAGTCAGTTGTTAACAGCTGAGTGTTAATAAAATGGTGTTTCCCGGAGTGTGTTCATGGGTAGAACATAGATGAAATTTAAGACGTACTTTTGATATTAACATGGCTGATTGCTGAACTAACCTGATAAATCAGGCTTACTCCAAGTGACAAGGCAGAGGAGTTTGAGGCTTGAAGATGGTCTGCAGTGATGGGAGCCTTATGTCATGAATTGTGAGACTGTCTTTTGATTAAACAATGACATGCAGGACTGCTCATCCTTAAACATATTTGCATTAGTCAGATTTCTGTTAAGTTTGTGTATAAGTAAAGGCAGGTCTGTTCCTGATTTGAATGCTGAACACCCCTCCCCCCAAATCCTAATGAACTGAGCCAAACATTTCACCATAAAATGTAGAGAACCAGCAATAAGAGAAAGTACATCAGAAATTATGCAGTATCTGGGGTACGGGGTGGGGGAGTGTCTCTAGTGTCTTTTCATGAGTAATACAAAGAGTTAAATCTTAGTAGTAGATTTAGGGATGTAATTAAGAGGGTTTAATTTCAAAACCTGCAAAAACAACTGGAAACATTTCTTTCCATCAGGCCTAGAACTTAGAAACTTAGGCCTAGAAAAACTTTTATTGCTGAAGCCAATCCATAACAGGTGAGTTTTTCTTTTCATTCAATTCCCCTTCCCTCAGATGCTTTGATGTACAAGCCTTAGTCACACAGCCTACTTGGGGTTTTTTTTGCAGTTTTTGGCTGGGGCTGGGTTTGAACCCACCACCTCTGGCATATGGGGCTGGTGCCCTACTCCTTTGAGCCACAGGCGCTGCCCATATGGCCTACTTGTTTTAAGTATTTTGTCCACATGGTGCTTCTCCCCCAACTGGATTGCAAGGTTGTGGAATGTGGGGTTCCCTTTCTCTTTCTCCTTTGAATATCCTGTACTATTTTAAAAAACCAATAACTACTCAAGAAATACTTGGGTATTGATTGATTGGCTGAGTAACTGGTTGAATAGATGAAAGAGTGAACAAATTTGTTTTTCATGTTATTAGAATGTTTGCATTCTAAAAGATGAAAACAGCATGAGTGGATACTTGCAGACTTGACACAGACCGATATTAGTTTTCAGACAGTTCACAGTGTTATTGTGGTTATAATCATGGTTCCAATGTCTGAAGAGGGCCAGCCACACATGGGCATGTGGGCTCATCTCCCAGTTCTGATACTCTGAAGCTGTGAGATTTTAGATCAGTTCTTTATGAAACCTGAAACTTTCATATGCAATGGCAGTTTCAATGGTCACCAGCAAAAGCACCAAGTCTGGCTAGTTAAATGACAGAAGGAACTTTATTTATTTTATTTTTTATTTTTTAATAATTTTATTAAATCATAATTGTGTACATTGGTGCAATCATGGGGCACAATGTGCTTACTTCATATACAATCAGAAATATTTTGATCGTACTGTTACAGATAGCCTTCATGGCATTTTCTTAATAATTATATGAAGAAATTGATATTCTACATTTAATGTTTCACCAGTACCCTGCTAAGATGCACCGTAGGTGTGATCCCACCAATTGCTCTCCCTCCACCCCTCCTCCCCCCTCCCCTCCCCTCCCTTTCCCCTTTCCCTGTATTCTGGTGCTATAATTGGGTTTTAGCCTTCATATGAGAGCTATAAATCAGCTTCATATTAGGGCTGAGTACATTGGATACTTTTTCTTCCATTCTTGAGATACTTTGCTAAGAAGAATATGTTCCAGCTCCATCCATGTAAACACAAAAGAGGTAAAGTCTCCATCTTCCTTTAAGGCTGCATAGTATTCCATGGTATACATGTACCACAATTTATTAATCCATTCGTGGGTTGATGGGCATTTGGGCTTCTTCCACGACTTAGCAATTATGAATTGGGCTAAGACGGAAACACAATCCTTAAAACCACTGAATCTCAACGTGGCCTGGGGGTGTGGAGACCCAGGCATCTATTTTTTTTTAAAGATTCTTGGTGACACAATGTCACCAAGGTGAGATCCCGCCTCATGCCCTCCCTCCTTCTCCCAAACTTCCTCCCTCCGCCCCTCCTGCATCCCTCTACCCCAGTACTGGACTATATTAGTGTTTTATTGCTCTTATGAGCTTGTAATTATTTTTATATTGATTTCATATTAGTATGGAGTACATTGGATATTTAGTCTTGATGCTCATAGGGAGGACATTATGTTATACAGGGGGAGAAAAAACCTTCTCAGCAACCCCCTCATAATAAGAGCAACAAATATTGTTATATTGAGATACAAGCAAAAGTGCAGGAAATGGTGAAAGAAGAGTATTCCAGGGAAAAGAAGCAGTGCAAAGAAAGAAAAATCAGTAGGTGAGTCATGGAATGTTTTAGAGCTTGGCATAAACACAGATGCATAGGAGGGAATCCAGCAAGTTGATACAAAGAGAGTTGAGGAGTGTCTTGAATGGGTGGCTCAAGGCCTAGGTTAGAAGTGCAAAGGGCACAACTACCTGGGTTCGAATCCCAGCTCCCCTATTTACTAGCATGTAGGAATCTGGACATGCTGCTTACCTTTTGGGCCTAGGTTTACCCATCTATTAAATGGGGATAAGAAAAGTATCTACCTTGTAGGAATAAATGAGGTATTCTGTGCAAAGCATTGAACATAGTACCTTATGAACTGAAAATGTACACCCAAAATTCCTATGTGGAAATTCTCTTCCCTGAAATGATGGTATTTGTAGATAGGGCCTTTGATGGGTGATTAGGTTATAAGGCTGAAACCCTCACAAGTGGGAATAGTGTCCTTTTGAAAGAGGCCTGAGAGATACTCCTCTCTCCTTTCTCCTTATGAGAGTATAGTAAGATTATAGCTGTCTACAAGGCAGCAGGTCCTCACCAGACATTTAATCTGCTAATACCTTCATCTTAGACTTCCCAACCTCCAGAACTACAAGAAACAAATTACTGTCATTTATAAGCCACTTAGTCTACAGCATTTTGTTGTAACAGCCAAACAGACTAAGGTCATTGGCTATTATCATTATTATCACTATTATTGCTGCTACTATTGTCTATGCAGGGAGTAAAATTATTTTCATGGAATACCTTCTAGAGGCACTGGTCTTTTTATACATTATTGCATTTAATTCCATAACAGCCCTGTTGAGTATGCATTATTATCTTCCCAAGAGCCAACTGAATCTCAGTGTTAGTCAGGCACTATGCCCAAAGTTGTACAACAAGACAATGGTTAAACTGAGATTCAAACCAAGAACATCCTAATGATGGCCCAAAGTCCATTTATAGTAAAATGAATGAAGTTAGGCCTTTCCAGACACCATCACTCATCCAGGACATCTCAAGGCTCCAAGTCTAATTTTTGCATTTATACTCTGTGTTCTTTTTCTTTAAAAGAACTCCCAGATTTATTAGGTTAGAACCACAGAATCTGGCCTTATCTTGATGATAACATATGAATAGCATGATATGATCACAACTGTACTCTTTTCAAAAAGTGATCAAGGGAGACCAAGAATCAAGTGACAGAAGGAAGGCCAGAAGGGAAGGTATCTTGTGGGTAAAGATGAAGCATTAAATCTTAGCCACATTGTAATGAGGGGACCACAGACCAGTCAGGTCAAGATGTCTCAGGTATTTGTAAATATGGGTCAGGAGAACAGGTAAGATCAAAAATACAGGGTAAAGGGGCAGAAGGAAGAAGCTATTACTCATAAAGATTGTTCTAGAGCTGTGCTATCTAATATGGCAGCTACTAGCCCCATGTGACTATTTAAAAGTTTAAGTAAACTTTAAAAATCAGTTTTTCAGCCCACTAGCTCCCTGTCAAGTGCTAAAAGGCCACCTGTGGCTAATGGCTACGATACGGAATGGGGTAACTACAGAGTATTTCCACCACTGCAGATAGATTTATTAGCCAGCTCTAGGCTCCAAAATCAGAAAGGGATTAAGAACAGATTGACAGTGAAACACCTGAGGGACAAATGGAGGAAGAGGACAGTGAATACAGACTGGAGATTTTTTTTTTTTTTTGCTTTTTTTTTTTTTTTAATAATTTTATTGAATCATATGAGATTTAATGATACACAAAATCAGGAAGAGAACCCGGAGTTCGTTCCCAGCAAGAGAATTTCAGAGTAAGCATGCTTTCCATTAGCTCAGGAGATGACCAACTCCAGCACAGAAGTAACTCTTGTCTAGACCAGCTGCCTCCAAAACCCCTGTGTTCATGCTGCCATGAAGACTTTGAAAAGGGACCATTTTCTCATAGCCACAAATATGCCGCAAACATGGCCCTGCCCAGAAAGCCAGAAAAGAAACCTTGACAAGGACAAAGGACAGCAACGGAGAGGGAAGCAGATGCCTAGAGGTTTGCTTGCCCTCGCTTGCATCAAGAGAAGCCTTTACAACCGTACTCAGACAAGGCACACGCCTGGCCGTGCCCACACGCAACTCTTCAGCAGGCGGCTGCCTGCATACCTACGCAACTTCCTGTTTGCTCATGCAATTACCTGCAGTTCACGTAAGAATGCTTGTTCTGAGTGCAGCCTTTTCTAGCCCGCACATGTACCTGCATATTTTGAAGGTGCAAATAAGGCGTTGAGCATAGTTTTTAATGTAGCCCTGAGGTGTACATTATTCTGACCAGTGCTAACACAGCCATCCTACAATGAGGCATGGATTTCAGGACTCAGGAGAGGCCACAGTGTTAAACAAGCAAACAAACCCAGTTTCCCCATGTGGCTCAAAGCTCCCCAATGCCCTTCACTCAAATCTCCTTTTAAAACTCCACTATCTCCAAAGGGCCCATCTCACTTTAACGGTCTCTCCAAATCCTTCCCCAGACTCCTGCTTCATACCCCAAGAACTTACTTATGTATCTGGGTGTGTCTCCCCTACTTAATCATGACCTTGTCTTTTAACCTTTGTCTGCCCCATAATGTCATGCATCAACTTCTGAAATGTGTCCCAGCACACCTTCTTTTGAAGTGAGTTCCTCAGGCATAGAGTCTGTGACTGTAGCAGAATCAGGCTGGGGGTTCAACACAATGTTTTCTCTCTTTCAACCAAGCTGGACCACATTTCCCAGTCTCCCTTGCAGTTGTCTTCAGCTATACAACCAACTTCTGGCCCTCAGAACTGGGGCAGAAGTGATATGCATAATACCTGTGGATTGAGGCAATTAAGAACACATATTCCTGGCAGTGCCCATGGCTTAGTGGGTAGGGCACCGAACACATACATCCAGGCTGGCGGGTTCAAACCCAGCCTGGGCCAGCTAGACAACAGTGACACCTGCAACAAAAAATGGCGAGGGGTTGTGGTGGGCGCTATTTGGGAGCTGAAGCGACATAGTGAGACTCTGTCTCAAAAAATAAAAATAAAATAAAAGAACAAATATTCCTTCTCCATATTTGCTGTCTTCTCTTATCTAATACCTAGAAACCAAGGACCCAGTAGGAAGGTCCATGGCCTTGGATAGCACAGCTATTAGATAGAATGAGCCCAGGTACCTGGATGACAGTGTGGAGCAGAGTTTCGCCCAATTTTCTTGGACTGTGATAGTAGCAAGAAATAAACCTCATGGTGTTAGGTTCCTAAGATTCGAATTTCATTAGAGCAAGGAGCCTACTCTGTTGTGGTAAATTGATTGCAAAGTTCCACAAAGTTGAACCAGCCAACCTCAGCCCAGATCAGCAGAATTTCCCAGTCAACCAACCCACAGATTTATAAAAAATAATAAGCAGTTATTGTATATCACAAAGTCTTGGGGTTCTTTGTTACACAGTAAGAGATAACTGGCACTCCTGATTTACACAGTCACTATTTTGATAAATTATTTTCAGGCAGTGAGATTTATTAGACCCATACTCATTCATCTTCTAAGAAATATGCATTTTTCTTGTTCCCTTAACCAGACACTGGTGGCAGGTATAATCAGAGAGAGTCCCCTGTATAATCATGGTCTTTTCCGAGACACAGAAGTGGCCTATCTTTACTCTGCGGTCAGTTACAACTGTTTAGTATCTCCCAGTCAGAGCCAACAGAACCTATCGGTAGCCAGAGATTCATATTCCATTAAATATCTTATCTACCATATTTTTGTTTGGAAAGGGAGAATTTTCTCTGAAATCTACTTTGAAAGCTGGCTATTGAATTTTCATGTTATTTGTGTGTGAAATATTTTATAAATAATCCCTGGCAAATTCCCCTAAGAGCATTCTATTCTGGTTAAGGCTATGAGTTCCCCTTGCTATTTGCCCTCAGCCCACAACTTCTTCAGCAGCTGGAACTGGTTCTGATTGCTTAGGACTTCCTCCCTCAAGCACAAACCACACACTTTCCACCAGCCCACATGCAGGAGACCCGCAAGTGGCAAAGGGGGACATTAACTCTTTCAGGGACATATTCACCATTGGATGATGGGAGTTGGTGGAGAAAAACCTTCCTCCCTTTGGGGAGTTCTTTGGGCCTCTTCAGAGCATCCTATTAGGTTCCCCAAAGGATTCCTTAGAGAGCTGATCCTAGAGGCATCTACCAGTAACTAACTCGACAGTGTACCTTTGTATCAGCTTTCCTCTATCCCTGTCTCACTCTCCCCTGCTCCTGCACTCTGTCTTCCGGGGCTCTTATCCGCAATAAACTACCTGTACTCAAATCCTTACAAAGTAATACACAAGTCCCTATAATTTCCTATGTGTGTGAGAGAGAGACCTTGTGGCTATACCCCTGCCCTTTCTCAATCACCCCTGCTTACAGTGTTTATTAGAACCCAGATTTTATACCGAGATCCAATTAGCAATGAGGAGTTGGCTCACAAACTTCTTGCATTCTTCACTGAATGAATGAATTAGTCAATAAAATGAGAAGTTCGACCTGCTGGTTTCCCTGATATAGTCATTGTTGCCCTATTTTTATAAATGGATGAGTTTTATACCTTCATTCATTCAAATACTTAATGAATGTTTACCATGTGCTAAGCACAGTGCTAAACACTGTAAATACAAGGACAAAGAGGACCCTATCAGATAAACACGGACTTTGTTCATTTATTCGTTCATTGGCATTCTAGGCCACAGACATCTCGATCTAAGATTTTCGTTTAAAGTTCAACCCATCTTTGGGAGAAAATAAAGCCTGCACAATGAAGCCCAAAGACAGTTGTAGTTGTCTAGAAGACACCTGTAAGGGAGGTGGCATCTATTTAGCTCCCCACGTGGTACACTGGCCATTGATGGATACACATGATGACAAAAGGGCACCAAAGCCTAAGTTTTTCTTTGGCCAATACCATTTCCCCTTGGTATGCTACATTTTTCTCTCCTGATACCCTGGCCCCTTCTTTCAGCACCTCCCCTTGGCAGTCATTCTTGGAAGCCTTCTTCTCTTCAATATCTCACAGTCAAAGAGTGACTGCTTGAAAAGGTTTTTCTGCCAATAATGTTTACATTTTCAAGAGGGATTCTCAAGACCCAGGAATGGTAGAACTTCAGATAATATAATAAATATTGCAAACACCCTTCAGCAGTACCTGTGGTATGACGCCTATAAACAGAGACAGCTCACCCCATGGTGGAGGGTGTGGCAGAGAAGGACTGGGGAGCTGATGGAACATCTCTCTGATTCTTACTTAAGCCCCCCAATTCTTGTAACTTGAAAGCCAGTTTCTTCTCCATGTGACAGCTAACAGTAGATAAAAATCCTGTCTTCTCTTGACCTCACAGGGCCATATAAACAATTAAATAACAAAGAGAAGCTGAATGTCCTTGGAAAAAAAAGCTTTAGACCACTAGCAATAAAACAGAAATATGCTTTCATCAATTGAAATTTATGCTACAAATTAATTTTATTGTGACCAAACAATTGAATATTCTTTTATCATTCTTATTAACAACTAATATTCAATGCTCATTTCAATATTTACATGTAACATTCTTTAAATCAACTCATTTTGATTTAAATATATTTAAAGAGAAATGTTATAATCCTACCTTAAATGGAAAACCAGTGGCTCATATAGATAGACATTAATAAATATGTACCTATAATTAACTTATTAAGTAAATGAAACGTGTACATACATATGCCACCAAAAATCTTCTTCTATAATATTAGGGATACAAATTTCATTCTTTGGAAACACTGTCCTAAAAGGGAAGTAGAGGTATTTGTAGTAGAACCACCTGGAATGGAAGAGGGAAGTAAAACAATGAACCCAAATCTTCTTTATCACAGTAATTTAGGTCAATCCATTATGTCACCCTTTTGGCCTTGAGGGCCGTTAATAGTTTCATCCACATTTGAGAAGTTCAGGACAGCTGTGCAGAAGGTCTTGTAATATCAGGACACCAGTATTGGGGTTATGAGAAGCTCTTAAAGATGAGGTGTGGGAAGAGGAGAGTTCATTCATTCTAACCATGGGTGTTCCCTTGACTATTCTTGCTCTGTAGCCTCTGAAAGGGTCCTACTTGTGTCACACACTCTCAATCTCAGAAGATGAGAAGCAGGTCTTCTAAGTAGAAACTTTTTTCTGGTGCCTTCTGACAGGTAATAGCTCTGTGTTGCAGCCCAGCATTGGCAGCTTCCCAGCGAGTGGCCCCTTCCTTCTGTGTATCAGTGAGCCACTGCTGTGTAACAAGGAGTGAGGCTTTAATGAATATAAAAATGATTCATAATTAATCTGGTAAAGTCTGCTAATGAAAAGAAGCTTCTCGTGTCTTTAAAAGTCACTTTGAAAAGCCTATTCTCTTTAGAAATTTTACCAATTCTCCCCCCAAAATTTATTTATTTGAGATTCATTTTGCAAACATTTCCCCCAATGGTCTTTATAAAAGAAAAAAAAAGGCAAACTTTACATGCATCACAAATATCTCAGAGTCTCTACTAATAAAGCCAAATGATATTTCAGAACAAAGACTGACAATTACCTCTGTGGTTCAGAGACAGGGAAGGCATTTGATGATTCTGAGACTTTCTATTTAATTTACAGTCTAAAGATGCTGAGTAGAAATTACTCTAAAGCAGTGGTGTTTTTCTCTGTAATAATAACTGTTATGCCTAATAATTACGTGTCTTTATCCTTGTGGAATGAACAAGGCATAAATATAACATCTTCCTGTACACTGACACTTGAAAAAAAACGAAACAGGTGTTTCTTAAAAGCTAATGTTAGATTTAACATTGTCTCAATATTAGCTCACTTAGCATTTGGCCATCATATTGATTGTTTGAATTACATCCAGTTTTTCCATTTGTTCGCAAGGTTTCCTTGAGTAGTCTATTTTTGTCTGACGGTTTTTTTCAGTGGTTTCACACAAGGAAGTTTCCCCTTGTTTGGAGCAGCACACCTTGTCTGCAACAGTGCTTTTCAAACTTAGAAATATTTGTACAGGACACCTGAAGTTCTCGTTAAAAACCTAGATTCCATTGTGGTGTGTCAGGTCAGAACTGAGATTCTGCACTTTTAATAAGCTCCCAAATGGTGCTGGTGATGCTGGCCCCTGTCAGCTCCCAGTGCACCTGTACTGTGATGGGACTCCCATCTTATAATTTTACTCAAATGAAATACAATATATGCATAATGATCGGAAGAAAATGGGCTGCAGTTTACCTAACACCTCTCAATCACCTGTGATCACTCACCCAGTGCTATGTAATGCCAAAGGTGTCATCACCTGGCTGGTCTTTTGATACATGAACTCAAGAGAATCCTATGTGTTGACAGAGGAAGAAGGGCAGGGTGGAAGGGCCATTCTACATTCATGTCTAAATTACTTAAACACATTCTTAAAAGGATGGATTCTCCCACATTTCTCCATAATTCTGT
Organism: Arctocebus calabarensis; assembly: GCA_963573935.1. Taxonomy (NCBI): domain Eukaryota; kingdom Metazoa; phylum Chordata; class Mammalia; order Primates; family Lorisidae; genus Arctocebus; species Arctocebus calabarensis. The sequence continues at coordinate 65,364 of CAUYON010017153.1, forward strand.
TCCCTGTCCTTGCCCAGTGGCACCCCACCATCTTGACAACATATTCATCAAAACCAAATAATGCAGCTGGTGTCTACTGATTAAAGGCTTCAAGGAAGAGATAGACAAGCTGGATTTTTCTATCAAGTTGTCTAGTCCACCCTTCCCTCCTAAAATAATCCCTATAGATGGGACTGGCCTTTGAGTGGGAAGCACATAGAAATCTGGAGGAGAGCATTTCTGAGGAGTTGTAATGTCTGAGATTTGGTTTAAGCCCTTAAATGAGACTATCTTCCAATTTTATGATCACAATGTTTTGATCAAGTGGCTTTCTTTAGCCATTAAGAAAAAAGCCATTACAGAAGCTTTTTTCTTATGGTTTGCTACAAAAAGAATGGTGATCCAGCTCGGCGCCTGTGGCTCAGCGAGCTAAGGCGCCAGCCATGTACACCTGAGCTGGCGGGTTCAAATCCAGCCCCTGGGCCCGCCAAACAACAATGATGGCTGCAACCAAAAAATGGCCAGGCGTTGTGGCGGGCGCCTGTAGTCCCAGCTACTTGGGAGGTGGAGGCAAGAGACTCGCTTGAGCCCAGGAATTGGAGGTTGCTGTGAGCTGTGATGCCA